>VYZT01004130.1:80870-99481 GCA_013400735.1 Pomatostomus ruficeps | reverse complement strand
AAAAAAAAAAAAAAAACAACCCCATTCATAGTAACAAAAACAATCCTAAAGAAAAGTTTATATAAGCTACCTAGCTTACACCATAACAAGCGATTGTTATATAAATACAGAGTAATTACATCTTAAAGCCCCTGCTCCAAGAGACAGACCTCATTAATCTGAAGTAGGATGCAAACTCTTTTTGTTCTGCTGCGAAACCACCCCAGATTATTAAATCTGTAAGATCAGGTACTATATGACCTAGCTCAAACATGCAGATGCCTGCTACACTGCAGGATGCCTCACCTGTCAGTAACCACAGGAAGGGTAACTTAAGAACAGGACAATCAAATCTGACTGCATCCCGGTGACTGCATCCAGTTGATCTTACCACACTTTAGAGCATACTTGCCAATTGCTACATCCCAACCAAATCCCTTCCTCCTCACTCTGGCAAAGTTACATAGGATATCTAGTGCATTAATAATGTTTCTCAGCAGACCTGGTTATCACAGATGTCAGTGTCACAACCAAGAAAAAAAAAAAGCACATGGATTAAATCCAAAAAGAAACCCAAAAAACCACACCTCTCAATATTGAATCAGCCACTCCATACCAAATCTTTCCTCTGAAGGAAGGGGTATAGCAGGCTGAGGAACCCACTTAGGCCACAATCTCTTGTTAAGGTCACCTCTCCAGAAACAGTCCCAATGAAGGGCCATCTCTGTCCCCAAGTGCATATACTGATGTGGTTAAAATAATTTAAAAAAGCAAACAGAAAAAAGAAACAAACAAAACACAAAACAAAACAAAAAGTTAAAATACCATTTTAGTTTACCCAAAACCTTTCATACCTGCAATACCATGTCCTTGATCTGGAACATTCTAAACCCAATGTTTTATATTAAAACTAATCCCCTCCTCCCACATAAATCCAATGTTAATACACATTTTTGTAAAATTTATGCAGTTTTATGAGGAAGAGTTAAAGTTTGTTTTTTTCAAAGAAAATTAAGTAATTCTCACTGACTTCTTTGCTTTGCAACCCTTCAACCACACGTGAGAGAAGAGTTGTCTTTGCAGTGACACCTGCAGTGACTCCCTCTAAGCACATATGCAAGCAGGCAGTGTCAAAACATGCTTCCTAAAGTGATGCCTGAGAGAAGTTTTTGGCCAGAAGACATCCATATAGGAGCTGCAACATGAAAACTTGTGGAGGGGAGCAGATATGTGCTACCCTGCTCAACCGCCCCAGCTGTCACAACAGGGCATGTGGAGCAACCGGGCAACAAGATCTCACCTATGCTATGTCAGCACTGCATTTATTAAGCTGTTTTTCATTTATGCAAGTTGGTATTTTAGCCTTCCTAAACCTTCTTTCACATTCTCCTCACTGCTTAGACAAAAACCCACAGGAACAACCGTTCCTGCCTGCTCCTCCTGTTCCTGACTTTGCAGCTGTGGCTCTGCCATCCTTCAGGTACCTGTGCAGAAACATCAGCTGGGGTCTGAGCCCTCGACCTGCAGCAGAGCTGTCCTGCACTCTGGTATTGCATCATATGCCCAACGAGGCTTTTTAATCATCCTGATGATGACAGCTTCCCTTAGGGTAACTTCAGTGGGCTGCGTCGGTCCTCTCCGACTGAGCATAAATCACAGCTGACCTAGGAAGAGCACCAAGCACCTCAACATCTTGAAAAACACAGCCAGTGGGGAGCTGTAAGGATGCAGACACTTTATAGATCTGAAAACTACATCTGAGTATCAAATGCTAAATCTAGTGCTCGGGGGCACTGCGGATCTCTGACACTTCCAGGAGGACACTGAATGCATAAACTTCTGGATGGATTACCCACATTACACCAATACATAAATACAGTGGTTTCATGCAGTAGACAAACTGTTTCTCCTGCCATTTAACATGGACTACCTGCTTTTACACACTAGTAGTAACACTTAAAAAAGAAGCACTGATAGCAAAGCAATTATTTGAGCCTCCAAAATTAGGCATTAGAGAATCATTAGTTGTCTCTGCAACTAAACCCCAAATTGTACAGACTGACCCACATGATAAAATCTTTGCAGTCAGTTCAATGGACTTCCAAGTGGCCACCAGCATCTGCCTACAAGAATCAGCTTGCCAGACCAAGGAGGAGTGTTAAATTACAAGCTTTGTACTCATGGCAAGCATGTTGATTAAATAAACAAATAAAGATCCATTTTACTTATCGGCAGGATGGCAGCCCCACACAAAAACTAAAACCTCTTTTCATTTTGAGCTCACTCTAATATTAGTTAAAAAAATATCAAATCAACAGCATCTTTTAATGTTTAACCAAATAGCTACATTTGTCCCTGGTTAAACTCTGCCACACTGGAAAAGAACCAGAGATTAATTTGGTTGACTGAATTTGGCTTTTAACCTAGGCAATAAAATTTACTAGTATAAAAGCTTAAATCCCAACTGGCAATGTAAGGATGCCTTAGGGTACACTCTGCTTCTTGCTAACACCACGTATCTACCTTTAAAGCTTAAAATAAATCTCTGACTTTTGTTTCCACATGTACGGGCATATAATATGCTTATACTACCAAAAAGCATCACTGACTTGCAAGGGTTAATAATATGATGCTTGCTAATGTATAACCTCAAAACTATAAAGTACTACAAATAACCTACTTCTGCAAAACTGGAAATAGGAGAAGGAAAAAAAAATTACAACTGCTCCTTACCAAGATAAAAGAAGCAGAAATACTGAATGACTACAGGATTCTCAAGTCACTCTACTAAATTGCAGTTATCTTTGGCATGAAGGTCATCATACACTTACCACTATTCTAGCAAGCACCTTTTTTAACAATACTCAGCTAGGTGTCTTCTGTCATACTTGAGGAACTACAGAAAATAATCTCTGTTTCTAAAGCCATCATCATGACAATATTGCCTTCATTTTCCCCTTACCCAGCAAGGCATGTACCATTGTCTGTTAACAACTGACCTGTTGTTTAAACAAATACATTCTGAGCATGCAGGTCTATGTCCTGTATAAACAGAGAACCAAATTAGCCCAGCCTACACCCCCTGAGCTCTCCACATCCGTGGGTGGAGATGGCAGAGGTGAGGAGAATCCAGCCCACAATGTCACGAAGGAGGCAAGGAGACAGAAGCACATCACATTGCACTGTCACAAACACAAAGTCTTCCACATCACTATGTGCAGCCAATGAGGCACTTCTACCTACAGGGCTGCAGGTATTCTGTTTGCCTGACTTAAAACAGCATGAACAACAGACATGAAATCAACAATTCCTTATTTTTCAAATCTTGGCCTGGTAACACCAACACCTTCTTTTTTTTTTTCTTTTTTTTCCTTTGTGCATGTGTGTGTTTGTGCCCGTGCCCAGGCAATGCCAAGCTTAGGGTAACTGAGTCATACTATCACCCTATGGGGCCAGGCTGGGCCACCATTGCTAACACTGGCAAACTCCTACTCACGAGAAAAGTGCCTCTCAAGTCAGCAAGACTCCTCAGGTGAGTAAGAAGTGCTCACTGATGTCAGTGAAGATTACACAGTGAAGGCTTTGAAGTTGCTGTTTTGTAGTGGGGTGTGTGTGTGCACATGCACAGGAGCAGACATGACTCCCTAAAAGCCATGAATTCATCATCAACCTACAAGGCAGTATGGTTTACAGAGAAAAGCAGTCAGAAAGTAAGATAAATGACCCTATGCCATGACCTCAAGGTAGGAATAACCTGGGCGTAGGCGGTACCTACCGATACCAGGATTAACATGACTCAGGGAATACAGGGATGAAATAAAGTATTCAGAGGCACAAAATAGAGGCCATGAGCACATCTCCATCTGCCAGCCCAGGTCCCTGTCATTCTGCTCCGCTTTCTATGGCACAGTGCATATTCAGCACACCTAATGCCAAGCTCTAGCCTAACGTATGCTGATGTAAATTTTAACTACACTATCCTACTGTAAATTTAACTGGCGAACCACCACCAAAATGCACAGTAACTGGGCAAGTTTAGTCTCTGGGGTCAAGTTGATGAAACGTCCTAAAGTGATGGAATTTCTATCATTTTCTCACCACTGTCTAGAAGAAATTACAATTCCTTTTACGTGTCCACAGGATGTGGCACCACTTCACTTCCCAGCTGCCTTGCTCAGAAAATACATAGAAGTAAGCTTTGTATCTGTGCCTATTTATTATGCCATACAGCTCTTATTAATAGGCTGAATTACCAAAACCAAAAAGTTGCTACTGCTGTTTGCAAAAGGAAGGTATCTTTGCAGTGAAAGAGAATTCTATACACAATACTTTTCCCCACGGAAGAGAGCTGTATTCACATGATTATACCCATGCTATATAGCATGCTTTTCCTCCTTGGTCACTCATCTCTTGCGTGATTTTTCACTACCACCCCTCTGTAATTGACACAAAGAGAGAGGGCTAATGAACCATCATAATATTTTCCACGTAGCTGGCAGGTTAATTTCTGGAATGGCCCAGGGACACTGGCATTGAGCACATTTCTAGGCACCCATGGAGTGTTGCAGAACCAGAGCCCCATGGTGCTGTTTTCCTACAAGCCTGGGGCAGGACCGGTTCCTGCATGGAAACCAGCTGAGTTTGGAGGAAACCAGTTGAGTTTGGAGGACAGCAGAGGATGTTTCCACAGCATCACCTCACAGTCAGCCTTCAGTATCACGAAGACTGTGGCCAAATTTTTGTCTTGTATTATGTATACACATTCAAATGCCAGATGAGGATCAAATGCCAAAGTTGGCTTCCCCCCACTGCAGTAAAATTCAATTCTAATAAACTTATTATTGTGAAGAGGACTGTGATAATTAACAGACATTTATCAGCATTTAATTTGACTGCAGATATGCTTTGGAGAACTTTAATGACCCCTTAATGGATCCATATAACCACATGTACACAGAGAAGATACAATCAAGTCCTGGGACTTATTCTTACTGTGTGTTTGTACACATCCCAGAACAGCAGCAACAGATCATCATTGCTACTGGGTGCCACCATATGACAACAGCTTATAATTATACTCTCTTGATAAATCATAGTCTTCTGTAAGCCTAAACCGCTGACTTTGTGTCAGATAAAAACAGATGCCTGCTGTGTTCCCACGCACCTTTACCTGACCATCATGTTGTGGTTTGATGTAGAGGATGACTGGCAGCAAAAGGAACTGATCAGAGCAACAGAAGCTTGGAAAAGGGAACTTCTGCAAGTCTTCATCTTATCTCCTTTATACTGCTAAAAACATAAAACTACTACTTCTTTTTAAGAGAGCAGAAACATTATACCCAGCACATTCTTTGCAAAAGTAATCAGAGTTAAGGCTGTAGCAGTAAAAGTCATGTCTAGAAAATGTGCTTTCAGGACAGATTCATGACAGTATTCACAGAAAAGACAGGGGATGAACAACAGACTTCCCAAGTGCTTTTTTTTTTCACGGCTGTTTTTGCTGACATTCTTCTTTCACAAACCCAGCTAGTCCTAACAAATTGTATTCATTAACAGCAATTTCTTTGTTTCCTTTTCTAAGGAAGTTTACTACCAGCACTAAAAATTAATCAGTCTTAGGTGGCTGTTAGCATCATGCCTGACATCCTCCCAACCCTACTGTGCCAACAGCCTGGTTTCTCAGCATAGCTTCGTCCTTCTCACGGGCCCCTTGCAACACCCGGATCGCTCCCATTTTCATTCTGAATGCAAACCTGCTCCACTTCATATTCCTCCTCCAAAAACTCTCATGCTCAGCATGCCACATCCACCCACTCATCCCAAACCTCTGCCACCTTCAAGTTTTGAGTGCTGACGCCAGCTTAAGTTCAGAAGTGCGCAATAGCAGGAAAAAGGGACTGCAGAGCAAACTACATCTGGGGGACAAGAGACAGGAACGGAGTCTACAATAAATGGTGATTTGTGCAGTAGAAGCAAGTCTTAAGTCACTTCAAGTAACAACCCAGAAGAAAAATTCAGGTACCTCACACACGTGCAAACACATGTGCTTGGCCAAACTCCTCCTTCTGTTTAACATCTCCTCTATATAACCACCACCACCACTCTAATTTTTCCTGGGGCCCCTTGTGATGAAGCAGGACTACACATGCTAGGCATCAGACAAAACACCAGGTAGCTCCCATATCTTGCTCCTACACAGCTCTGCACACTCCCCAGCTCATTCTGGTGCTGCTGCAGGATGGCAGAGACCACGCAGCAGACCAGTGCCATGGGAAATAAAACAAATCTCAATCAGACCCCATCAACACATCCCATACAGCGACATTGAGCAACACTGTACAGGAACACGATGACTAGTGGAGCTCGGGCCATCACCTCAGCCTCACCACTCATGAAAAGAAGCATCACTAAAGGGCAGTAATTCTTTTACTACCTTAATGCAGATAACTACAGATTCCTGCCATGATGATTTCTGGTGAAACGAAGACACCCGCCTAGAGAAACCAAGTGTCCCTAGGTACAAGGAAAAGGGATTCTCCACCTTCAACAGTCTTCCTGGACACCCACAGCTCCTCCAAACACTCATTTTCTGCTCCTTATTTCTGTATGATCTTGTTACAGCCTTTTTTCATTTAAGACTGTGTTCAGCTCATCACGTGCAGTTTTTTCCTCCTCCAGCTTTTGCTGTGCCTGCTGCTTGCACCAGCTCTTCATCACTTCTGAGCGAAGAGACCAACGCTGATGCCAGACATGAAACGGCTGAGAGATCTTCACAAGTGAACCAGCTCATATTGGCATAGCTCCGCTATCCCAAACACAAGGTGTAATTACCTTACTTGTGGGTGGAATTACACAAGGAGTAATTCTGGTTATCTGGTCTTCAATAAACTTCACAGAGCTGCCGTACGATTCCACAAGAATTGGGTTATGCTAGTCAAAATCCATTAGCCCCTTACAGCATGGGAGAAAAGTAGGGAGGACTGTGTGAAGAGCATTTTTATTATTCATCCGCAAAATTGTTTCTCTATATTCGCATACTGCTACACCTACATAGATATTTTCTTCTTTAAAAAAGAGAAAATTCAAGTTCAAAACTTCATTTTGCATATTAGAATGAGAAACTGAGATTTTAGCTCTTCAAATACTGTTATCTTCTTCAAAGTGCAAAATACAATGAATAAAGCAGAATAAACTGGGTTTGTAAGAAAACAAAAATCTGTCTCATGTCTAGCATCTCCTTAGCTGTCAGACTCTCAACTCTGATCATCTTGTCCTTTTTCTTGCACGCTGAAGACAGTTTAAGAGAGACTGTTCTTCTTCCATGGGAGTCACAGATGACAGAGACTGTACCAAGCAAGGGGGTTTTTTTCCTATGCAGCGGAAGTACCAACTCAGAGGGCAGCATTCCCAATCCCACTGAGCCAGCAGGACAGCATTAGGCTCCCTACACACTCCTGAGTAACCTGCTCTGGTCTGCAAACTGAACTGCGAATCAAAATTCAGACAAACTCTTGACCCTGTCACTGCCCTGGGCTGCTCATCCTTCATTAAGTCCACTGTGCTCACTCTCATCCTCCAGGAGCACAAAATTCACAGAAGAGCCACGTTAAGCAGGTAACCATCTGTCTTCCTCTCCAGTCCGGTGATACAAGTTTTGATCCTTGCGTACCAGTCTCAGAATCTGCAGGAAGCTTGCACAAGCTTTCTGCAAGGACTGAAGAAGACCTAGTCTTTAGAATGGTAAGGAATCAGCTTGATCTCTTACACCTCAAGGTCCCCATTTCCTTCCCTTTCGTCAGCCTGCCAGATCAGCCAGTCCCCAGAGGATTCTTTTAAAGCTTGTATCTTCCACTCCTCTAACAAACCAAGTTAGCATTTCTCTTCTTAAACTTCTTGTTCTCCTTCTTATTTTCTGTCAGAGCCAAGGACACAGAAACAATTATGGGTCTCTTCACCAATCTTGTGCAATGTTGCACATCTAGATAAAAAGTTGCAGAAATGTTCACCTGCTATTTCATTGCATTTCACTTGGCAAGTATTGAAAAGCCATATAAATGTCACTAGGTTATCTCAAGTTGTACAGCAGGACAAGGTAGCAAAGAGTGGGAAAGTCCCAGCATCATCTGAGCTAGGTAGCAGAAGGCAAGAGTGATGATATCTGACAGGCTCCATCATGGCTGTCGTCTTTTTAAGAGGAATCAGAGGGGATGCCCTGGTTTGCAATTCTGTCCCTAGCTCAGAGACAAATGTGTGATCTGCAATAAACAGGTGGCAGTTAAAGGATTTTGTTATGCAGAGGAACACACGGTTTGTTAGCAGGTTAAAACAGGACATACAAAAGCCATCAGTCTGTTGCACAGACTGCACATCATACACACTGTCTTGAGTAAGAAATGCCCTGGGTTCTGCACTGAAACAGGAGACACAACAGCACGCAATCAGCAGCAGGCACAGTGGCCCGCATGAATTTCACAGATTACTGTTCTGTACCATTTTTCAGACTTTTAGCAAGCCAAACCACTTCTTTACAATACCCATGTTCCTTAGACATCTACTTCAGAATATAAAAATCCGAGGGGAAAGGCTGCCCACAAGCTAGAAGCCTCTTCTGAGCTCCGGACACCCTCCTTCTAAGTGCATGAAACTTTGAAGTGAAATATTAGCAATCCTCGCCTTTTGCACTGCTTACTTTTGTGATGGCAACCTATAATCCCTAATCAACCTAAAAAATAAAAGACTGATAAACCAATCTGCTTGTAACCCCATTAACAGATTCTGGCTTCAGTATCAACAGGGTAATTTGCTGAGACTATTTTTAATCCCAACTGCTAAACCATTAATCCCACAATTTCCACATAGTATTTCCACCACTCCCCAAATTTACTCAAGGTTACCAACAATTTTGCAATTCATTAAAAAGCAAATAAATAAATAACATTTGCAAATATACACCTCCTGGCACCGGAGAACTGACAGACTCCGATTACTTGGTTGATCCCGTTAAAGCCATTACTTTCTAATTGGAAAGAGTCATTCAGAAGCAAAGCTGTGTGTCTGGCATGTCACTTGACACCTGGTATGTACCGCTCATGATAAGATGAACTCTCCAATATGCTTGCCACAATGAAAAGAAGTGGGTTATTTCATCATACCACTGATAGTCACAACTCTCTACTAAAATCTGTTCAAATTTAATGGGACCAAGGTTATCAACATAAATTGTCATGTTTTCTCAAACTGGCATTAAAATATTCTCCAACTATCATTATTAATGTCAATATAAATTATGCATTGAAGATCACAGCATTCATTACTGAGGTAAAATTTATCTGGAGGGAAAAAAAAGGGGACAAACAGAGCAAATCTAATTAAAGTAAGTATTTATAGATTTCATACAGCTTTTCTCTTTAGTGATGGAAACACTTCTTTAAAAGAGGTCTGAAAATAAGCATTCACAGAGCCATCAAAAACAGTACCAAGAAAGCATTGTGTTAATCAGCTAAAGGTACAGTTACACACAGGATGTTGCAAAGGAACTGATGCGATAATACACTAGCCTGGTAGTTTATCCAAGGATGCATCAACATGCTAGCACAACAATCTGGAAGGCAGACCCTTGGTTTCACATAAGCAGCTACACACAGGAGGAAAAGCTGTATTTAGTGTTGGAAGGGTGGTGTTTAATGCTCCTTTCAACTTCTATAAATTACAACGTCAGCCCTTCCTAATTGGTATACATTAGTATTCAAACACCACGTTGAAATTAGAAGCTTAGGAGTTTTTCAGTACACTTACAGACACTTCACACAAACACATGAATAACCTTGATGAAATATTTTAGAGTCCCAAGGTTAAAAGAAATTACTTTAAGAGACAGATGGTGAGCAACTGGTACCTCAGTGACAAGTGCCACCGACTTTTGAAAGTTCTCACGCAACGCACCGTATGGGGCTAACTCCTATTTACTGCACACTTTGAGACTTTGCAGTAGAGCCTCATCTCCTGAAACCCCAAAGATGTGCACGGATAGGATGGCACAGGGGAAAGAAAGCCTAAAAATACAACTCCCAGGGAAATCCAGATCCAAAGGGAAAATAAGATATCTTATTTCCCTAATTGCATAGTTTAAGCCAATCCTTAAGCCGCCTGATTCATGGTTTTATCATACTTGCGGCTGCCAATGCTGGTACCAGCTCACCAATACAGGTGCCTCACAGTCTACTGCAGAGGAAGACAGCATGCATCCATTAAAACAGACAACTAAGCAACCTCTGTGTAAAAACTGGAGGACGAGGGTCGGGGGAGAGAACGACTTTGCAAGCACATACTCAACCATCAAAGGAGCAGCTCTAGTTTCAGCCAGCAGAGACTGTAACACCTCGCCCCGCAGTCCTTTACAACACACCGTGTCACTGGCTATTGTTCGTAACTCTTCCCGCAAACCATTTCAACATTCAGAGAACGACTATTTCTTAAGGAAATTATTTCAGAAGGGAAAAATATTGCTTACTCATGAACCTGGTATCGTTGTAACAATGAAGCAAAACAGCTACAGACAATTACATTGCACAATCCTAAATGCATCTTTTATTGTACTAGATTTCAGAAAAAGAACATTCTGAAACACTGAAATAAATCAGAGAATAAATGTGACTTGTTGTCAGCTCATACAATATGGGTTAAATGCTACCATATGGTGAGTGTGCACACGTTACCCTTTTAAAAACAAAGAACATAGCTACTTTCATTCCCAAATCTATTTTTAAATAAGTAAACATGATCATTTTAAAATTAGGCTACAATTGTGACTAGAACACCTCAATTTCCACCAGCTTCTCTCCCTCTTTCTTTACTGAAAACTAACACCACTTCACTGCTCACCATCTTTTTAAAAAAGACAAGGAAAAATTACTATTCAGTCAGCTTTACCCCTGTAATAAGCCAACACAAGCATTTCTATGCAGTGTAAAAATAGTGACAAGCCAACTCACCGTTCTTCCTTTATTATACCTGCCGGAAAAGCAAAGCATGTATGCATGTGTGTCTGTGTGTGTGTGCAATAGGTTTAAACTCACACACGATCCGGTTTTCAGCAAACACTCACAACAGGACAGACAGAGCTCTCGTTTTCTCTGCACCCCCCAGCATGTACTGAGACATACAGTTTCAGTACACTCCCAGCCAAAAAAGAACTACAAAAAAAACAGAAAGAACCAAAGGAAACGCGTATGAAATACACACAGGGTAGCTGAAGCGGATGCTGTTGGTTTGAAAATTGTCTGTCTAGCCTCTGTGCTGAATATTTGTTTTTATCATTATACTATAAATGAAACATGTCAGGAGTCTAAAAATAGCTACAAATTGTAATTACATATGCTTTGTAGTTTCTATTTTACTTTGAAAAGAAGATTAAAAGCTAGATCATTTTAGAAACCAGCCTTAAAGATTTGGGGAGCCACAAAATTCTTCTGCTTTGCAATTTGAAGTACACTGCTGGAAAGTATTTCCTTTGGGACATAAATATGACAGCCCCAACATGGAGAAGCAAGCTCCCAGCAACACACAGTGAGACGGCAAGAAAGAAAAGGGAGAAGAGTAGACAAAGCAGAAAGTAATTTCTTAGAGATTCTAAGAGTGCCCTGATTACGGATGTAATACTATAAGCTTTAATTAGGAGCTAAGTGCTGTGTGCTAAATTCATCCCCACATCCCATGCTGTAAATTCAGACTCACCCTACTAAAGTTACCTTGGGTTTACCACGACGATACAACAGCAATGCCAGGCCTACAGTGTCTGCAACAGCCCATAATGAAACGTGGACTTTGCTGCACAAGCATCAAGCTACACAATAAATATCCTGCTGATACAAATTAAGTTCTCCATAAGCAATCACTTAAATGAAAGGTGAGCAAAAATGAATTTTAAGTAGTGCTCAGAAGGTAAGCTGTCTTGAGTAAACAGAAAAGAGCCTCTGTTCCTCCATGACTTAAAACAGTTTAGACCAGAGTCGTCAGCAGCCCCTGTCCCAGTGTCCCAGCAATGGACACTATGTGCAATGTTAGCTCACAAGTTGGGAGTGGTAAATAAACAACTTATCTTACAGATAATGTGCTACTGCTCTGAGACCTGCTAGAATTTATTAGGCAATAAACAGTTTGGTAGCAACATATGAGATGCAAGTTGTGTCCATCCGCGCACTAATTCAATCTCGAACGCACACTTAATGCCCCGAGTTCATTTGCACAAGCGCTATTGCCGTAACACAGTTTCAGGAACGGAAGGAGAAACTGCTAACACCAAGTGTGTAACAACGCTGATGGGCCTCTGGAGATAACCAAGATGTAAACAACATCAAAAAACGAACAACCAGCATTGAGTAATCATCACACCAAAAAAAAAAAAAAAAAAAAAAAAANAAAAAAAAAAAAAGAGAGCTCACTGGCTTCAAATGGCAAAGCAGGTTCAGCAGATCAAGAGACCAAACATTTGCTGACTAACAGTTAGGTAATGAAAGTAAACATTTGTAATGAAGTCATCATCCTAATGAAAGCCCTGGCAGTGTTAACTACCTGGACCATAATCCATTAGCAAGTTTTAATGCGGGCTCAGTAACAGAATATTTACTAGAATCGCTCCTGCTGGAAAAGAAGCTTCATTTACTTTTAACATAGAAGAGAATCAAGAAATATTGCTGTTAAGTCGTTCTAACTCCCTAAGAGTTAGAGTTTCTGTGCAGTTACAGTGGGTAACTGAGAAACAGAATCTTGCCTTCAGTATCTGAGTCAGAACAGCTTTATCCTAGCATTGAAGTGTATAAATATTTGCCGCATGTAAGATGTCTGCTTTGAAAGAGCAATGTTGCTCCAAGTTTCAAGTATTTGTATTGCAGATATCTAATCAAATAAATGTGACCTTTTTTCCCTGTTTTTTTGCCACGCTGTGATTAGGTATCTGGATTAAGTTTATGGCTAGAGAAAAAAAATCACCATAGTAAGTTTTAGTTGATTAAGTGCCAATATAATTAAGGATTCCAGATTAACATAGAGAAACTGTAATTCCACCCAGAATTACCCTCATGCAACTCCCAGTAGTCAATGAGAATAGAAAGTGTGCTTATTATGGGGCAGCAGTGGATTCACACGCAACAAGTCAATTTTTAGGATGGTTGTACATGCTCTTACCCAACTGAGCAACATCATACGGTTGTGAAAAACAGTAGCAAGACCATTTATCCTTTTCGTGCAGAAATCCAATGCCCATTCAGGCTTAAAAAGTATGTACCTACAAATTCATACTTGTGTCTCAAAATCTTAAACGGGCACATTTTCTTGTGAAATTTGCAAGCTTGGACAAGTTGCTTCCTGCAAAATACAATCACTTTGCATTTCAGCTTTCTATTTTGACGACTTGAAGAAACAGTGTAGCCAAACCCAGATTTCCAGTTTAAGTAGACATATACAGACTTCATCACTGATCTCAATGAAAGCTTACGCACTGGATCATTCTGCATACTGTATGTAATCCCACAGAAGTCCTACAAGTTCTTGGCATGAACTGAAGTCTTCACAGAAGTTAGGCCTTTCAAAGCTGACAGGTTTTGGATCATACTAAATATAGATGCCCTTCATCAGATGGGATCGCAGCATAAAAGTCATCAGATCTTAATCACAGAGAACTATAGACAGATAACTACAGATAACTATAGTTATAGGTAGCTATAGACAGATAATACTTATCAGTAACTATAACTATATATATATATATACACAAAAAACTATGTAAAATAACAGTTATAGGTAACTAAAGATAACTGAAGTCACCTGCACACAAAGACCTTAACAAAAAAAATCCCAATAAACAGACTGCCCAAAGTTCTCAAGAGTTGGTGACTACACCATTTCTATGAGGGTACTCTTTAAGGCTGCCCTCTCTGGAGTAAGCAACAACAGCAGGGTGCATTTTAAAGATTACTCATTTTTCAGTCAACTGAAGCTAATAGCCCAGCTTCTGTAGGTGATCTGTAAGATCTTAAGACATAAACATCCTCCTTTGCTAAAACAAGGATCAATGCAACAGGGAAAGATTCAGAACAATGGCACAATCATTTTCAAACCCTTCAATGACTGTACTGATAATTGCTATTATTAAATCTTGGTGACAGCATGATACTATGACCAATTATAAACCATACAATGAACCTAATTATTAAAACAAATACATTAGTCATTGCCACAGGAAAATTTTAATCTACAAAATGCTGCTTCATTCCAGGCAGATAGAGTTACTGAGGTTACTTGCAAGTATCAGTAGGTAGATTTCACCCTAGTGATGTAAACTCTTTTCTATGATGCATAGAGAAATAGTCATTCGCATTCATGGTGGGATTAATACATAGTTTGTCTGGTATAGGAGTTTAGAAGGTTGTGCAAAGCTTAGACAGGTGCCATGCTAACAAAGACCACTCCTCTCTTTAAACATGTTTTAGATCATTCCTTAGAACAACGTTATTCAACTGATGCTTTATTTTTCCTCTCCAATCTGTAAGCATTATCTCTGCATATTAAACTAACTGTTTAGAGGGGGGTTACAATGCCCTATTGTTCACACAGACTCCACAGTACTTATCACTAACTGGGTGTCACTTCAACACATCTCAGTTTTATAGGAACTAAAGGCTTGAAAACAAACCCCAGGCAAGAATTTCTAGAGATAGCTAAAAACCAGTTTACACCAGGAAGGTGTGCTTGTGCCAGTAACACAGAGCCCCACGCAAATGACTTTACTGTACAGAGCTCACTCAAGACGGCTATGGCAGGTACTCTTGTGAAACTGAAGATGTCTCCTGGAATACCCGAACCTTGATACTAATTACACCACAGCTGCTCCTATGCAACTTCAGCTTCCTGCTTCAACGGGGGAAAGCTCCAAAAACCACTGTGGCCCACTCCGTTGAGACAAAGTTGGGTGCACAGAGTAGCAGAGAACCAGGCGGATGATTGTGGGTTTGCTGTGGCAGAGGTGAAGGACACACTGGCAGAGAAAGAAACAACCTTCACTAAGAGGCAGCTCATCCCGGCCAGCTGCCATGGACAAAACTACCGGAGCAAAACTACCAAAATACTCCCTGCTGAGATGAAACTTCTGCTCCCATCACCACCACCCCTCCCCGGCACTGCTCCCCCTCAAAACAGCCAACACCTCTTACAATGCAGTTGTTTTCAGCCCACTGGCAGCAGCCAGCCTGGGGGGCAAGCACATGGTGGCCTCACTAGAGAAGCCCAGCATGCACTACCACCCACACCCACCCATGGGACACAGCCACAAACAGGGCGGCACGAGCACACACATGCACCTGTCTCAGTGAAGCATTCCCCCACCCCGCAGCCGTGTGAGCCTCGCTCTGCTGTGCACGCTCATACCCAGCAGAACCTACAGGCACACACATCTGGCTCCCACACTGCAGCGCCACACATCCCATCCCTACCCTGCATCTGTGCACGCACACTCCCAACCCACCTGCCGCAACATCCCTCCCGGCCCTGCATGCACCGGCCCTGCATGCACCGGCCCTGCACGCAGCACCCAGCTCCCCAGCATGTACATGTACACACTCCCCCAGCCTCATCCACACATCCCTCGCGGGGCTGAGGGCAGGCAGCTGAAGGTCACTGCCCTCTCACAGGGTCAGCATCCTCCTGCTTGGTCCAGGACACACAGGGTCTTAAAACACAGCTGGAAAGCAATGGTCAAAAATCAGGGCACACAGCACATCTCACAAAATAAAACTGTCCTCTGTCGTCCCACCTACGCACCATGCCCGTGGATGGGGGCACAAGAGAAATCTGACAGCAGATTTTGAAGAAGACTCCCACTCCCAAATCAAAATCACTCCATGTTAGGCTCCTCAGCTTTTGCTTAAAATTACTATTTGGGGGGCTTTTTCGGGGGGTGGTGGGTGAAGAAGCCAACGAAATGCACGGTTGCCAAGTCGAGTTAATGAAAAACCCTTTGGCTGTTAACTCATTTAGTGCAGCAAGCATGAAATAAAGTCCGTGGCACGGGGCCAAAGCGCAGCGGCCCTTTGCCGGGCGGGCTGCTGGGACCTCTCCCCGGCCGCCGAGGAGCCGGTCCCGAGCACAGCGCCCAGCCACCAGCTTTGGGGAGAGAATCTCCAGAAACCGGCGAATCCGCCTCAAAATAATAGTAAGATTAAAATAAGCCCCACAAAAATCAAAATATCGGTGGCCCCGCCAGGCCCGAGGAGCTTTTTCATATAGGCACTTTTGCACCTACTTCAAAAAAAAAAAAAAAAGCCGGATCCCGGTGATGTGGGCGGAACGGCGAGGGGACACCAGTAAGGAGGCCGGGCCGGGGGTGCGCTCAGGGCAGGGCAGGGCAGGGCAGGGCAGGGCAGGAGGAAGGCCGAGGGAAGGCGGCGGCACGGCAGCTCCCCGTCCCACCTCGCCGCGCCCCGNCGCCGGCGGGCGGGGGCTCGGCTCCGCGTCCGTCCGGCCCCGTTCCCCAGCCTCCCCCCTCACCGCGGCATCCCCCGCGTGCCTCCCCGCCGAGGAAACTTCTCCGCTCGCTGGGAGAGGTCGGCTCCCCAGCCGGGGAGACGCTGGGTGCGAGCGGGGGGCGGTGCGGAGCGCCCGGCGCTGAGGAGCGAGGGGAGGAGGAAGAGGAGGAGGAGGCGGCGGCGAGAGAGTTGCCTCTCCCCAAAAAGGGACTTTGACCCTGGCACCGCTCTCCGGCGGACCGCGAATTACATATTTTTGTCACAGGTCGGATCCTAACGCACGTCGACACAGCGTCTAATTTATGAACTCATCAGCCTAATTTCATTATTTAATCATGCGCCCAGCAATCGTGTTTCCTTAAGAAAGGACTGACCTATTTTTGGCTGGAGATAAACGATCATGTTAACAGATGTTAATCTTGTAATCTGTTTTTCCTGTAAGCACTTCGACTACCCGCGTTTCAAACATTAAAAAAAGAAAAAAATTAAAAAATCTTGTCCAAATGACCTGACGTCACGAATCAGTTCTTATTTAAAAAAAAAAAAAATCTCGCAGTGGTTTCAAAGACATTAAATCTTTTTCACTTTATAAATGCTGATTTGTTCTGCCTCAACTCCCACAGGCTTTTATTTGCATTTCAAATTCCACAGGTTACACCAGTCGCCTTTTCAGAAAATGTACACCAACAATAAGGCAGCAAATGGGAAAGGGGGGAGGGGAACCCTGCATCTGGATTAAATAAAGAACAGAATTAATGCTTCGAAAATAGTCCGAGCAAAATGATATTTGCACGTCCAGTGCCCGAGCGCCTCCGCATCTATAGGGGTAATGTAAAGGATAAGCTGTAGGCACACACAAGGCGCATTCCCCAGAAGATCCCTGTCTGCTGCTGGGAGCTTATTAACGCTCCTAATAAATGGTGCTGACTCCAAACCGACACTTTTCGGCTTAAAACACAGGGTTTGTCTCCAGCAGTTAATTGCAGAGGTTAGCTGGTTTGAAGGGAAAAACAACGGCCGGCTGTCATGCTCCACACGCCTCCCCACACGTACTGCCAGTTTTAGCACCCCACCTTCTTCCCTCATAGCAAACTTTACCCATCCAAACTTTCCTCAACTTGCCCAAGTGCTTAATTCGCATTAGGATCGCGACTCGGCGCTATGCTAATGATCACCGAAGACAGTAATGGGGGGAGGGAGGGACGATGAGGAGGAAAGCTTTTATAGCACAAAATGTCTGGAACTGCATTATTTCTATTCTTCTTTTTTCTCCCTCCCTCTCTCTCTCCCCTTCCTTCCCTCCTCTCGACCCCCCCCTCTTTTTTTTAACATGTACATTACACTCCCTGCCTCCCTCCCCCACCCCACCCGCATCAAACGGGCTATTTTTCCTCTTCTGGAAATAATCGCTACGGAGACATTGTCCTCCGAGTCTTCCTCGCTGTCTATATGTGAATAATTGTTTTCTCTACCCGCCCACCCCCAACTTCCTTTGATAAACTGTGTACTTCTCTAACAGGGATCACGCAGCGACCGACTCGCCACGGAACCGAGAGCTACTCGCAAACAAGGGGGGGACACACACGGACACAGCCCCACATCGGGCACTTCACGCACACGCCGGATCAATATTAGCGGGAGGGGGGGCATAAAGGGGGAGATCAACCCACTGTTAATAATTGCAGTGGCTACTCGGGGCTCGACGACCCATCACCCACCTTCTTCTTCTTTTACTTTAAAGTGCGGCAATTTGTTCTTTGTCTCTTAATGAATTAATATCGCAGTTCGCCCCCCCTCAACGCCCCTGACAGAGCGTACAAAGCCAAAAGGCTCCCGGAGCCCGCAGGGCTCCCCCACCCCCCGGCACCACCACTGCAGCAAACCCGACCTCCTCCTCGCGGAACAGCGCAAAGTTACCATTTTGGAGCTGCTCCCGTGACCGGGGGGACAGTCCCCATAGCCGGGGGGAGGCGCGAAGTTGGGGGGTTTTTTTCCCCCCCGCCAGAGGCACAGCCCGAGGACCCTCCGCCCCCCGGGCCATTCCCCCGCCCCGCCGCCCCTCACCTCCTGCGCGGCCGGCGGCGGCAGCGTTCGGGAAGGGCGCGCCGAGCCGCC
>VYZT01004130.1:2399-80413 GCA_013400735.1 Pomatostomus ruficeps | reverse complement strand
CCCCCATGGCTGAAAAGTTCAATTCTTGTTTTTCTGCCTGTTTGCGAAGCCCGGTTTAATCACGCCAAATCTGTGTGTGCCACAGGCGAGGGGAGTGTGTTTAGTCTATGGCTGGGAAGGCTAATTTAACGCTCGGTACTAGACATCAAGGGTGTGGATGGAGCCGGATTTTTTTGGTTTTTTTTTCTTTCTTTCTTTGTCTCGTAATGTGCGATGATGTACAATTGACACGGGGCACTTTTGACGGAGGAATGGTGTTATCTCGACGCCCCGGGCCGGCAGAACTCCATCACCCGCGGGCACCCCGGCTCCGAGCTCCCCGCCGGAGTCGCACCCCGCCCCCGGCCCGGCCCTTCCTGGGCGCACCGGCCCCGCGCCGCCTTCCCTCCGTCTTGCACTTGGGACGCGAACTGCTCCGGCAATCAGAAGAACACAAAATTGGGGCGGGGGGGGAGGCATTAAATCCTGTCCTTTCCGGTGCTTATTACAAGAACCCTCGAAATAAAGGGAAGCGGTGGGGGTGGGGTCAGCGAGTGAGAGGGGAAAGTTGGTAATGAAGGATACACGAATCATAAAATGTAAGCTATGTGTGATTAATGATCTGCACTAATTTGTATAGCAGGCGTGTTAAAGGTCATTGACAATTGTTGCTGCTTTCAGCATGAATGCCTGAGTGGGGTGTATTTGGGACAATCAAATTTAATTCACAGGAAAAAAATAGCTAGATGTGCATAGCAGCTGGTCAAAATATAGAGAGGACGCACTTTAAAAAGGCACATTGCTTGTTCTTCAAAGGCAGCTTCGTTACATTAATGTGGTGTCTTTAAGTGCCTCAATAGTAAATAACATATCTGGAATGTCTGGATTTTGTCCCTTATGCATCAGCATCTTTCCTGCACACTTTTTCAATCGCAGGCCAAATTGCGTTCCCAGTT
Source organism: Pomatostomus ruficeps (assembly GCA_013400735.1). Lineage (NCBI taxonomy): Eukaryota > Metazoa > Chordata > Aves > Passeriformes > Timaliidae > Pomatostomus > Pomatostomus ruficeps. Next base: position 79,478 of record VYZT01004130.1, on the reverse strand, counting down.
ACTCCAGAAGTGCAGCATTTTGTGGGAATTCCGGGTTCACTGGTGCCAGATTTACCTGTGAATGGACCAGAGCAGATGTCACCTCTCTGAGCCTGAAGAATCCACCCCAGGCACACGCCTGTAACACAAGCGTGTAGATTCTCTAATCACAGTTTATATAGTACTTTAGCATTTCTTTACACAAAGAGTAAGAAATCCATTATAAATCAGCATTCCTGGGCAGTATTTAGAACTACAGTATTAAGCTAACAATTTCCATATGGCAAAAATTGACAAGTCAGAGCAATGAAAGGTGCATGAGACTTTTCAACTCTTCTACCTAAAAATGTGATTTTTATAACCTACTCCTTTTCTCTCGGAGTCTCTATGGATTCTTTTCCTTAGACAGTAAAACATGAGAATACACAATACAGTGCTTGCTCTATTATTTGACAGAGTAATGCTTAAAATGCTTAATATTTTCCATATTTGCTTCCACAGGGCCCAGTCTTACACTCCTTGTTCCCATAAGAAAATAGAAGGCTACAGGGGTGAAAGGACTGGAGGACCCATCTCAAGCTTAGTAAGCGTGGGGTATTCCACTTTAATGGAAAGGCAATTAAAAATTCAGAAGATGCAGAGACCTTAAAAACAATCAAGCGGTATATTAATTTCACGGAAAGTCACCAGCAGAGTTCCTCTGTCCATGTAATTTTAAATAGGAGATTTTCTCACATTTCTTCTGCTGAGTCCAGCACTTCTGGGTTTTAAAAGAAAAACTGAAACAGTATAAGAATTTATAGATTTAAAATACATGCAGGATGTATTTGCATAATATCATCAATGTCATTAGAAATTTCAGATAGAGATGATGTTCTTAATTTTCAGTTAGTTAGTAATGTACCATTTCCATGGGTGACTAATTTGTTTTCAGACAGTTTACTCATTTTATCTTTGCCAGAAATCTTCCAGGAGATGTCCTACAGTTTCAAATTCTTTAAATTACAGTATTTTGTATGAGAATGTCAGTAATATTAATGGCTCAATACATGTTTTACTATTTATAGACTCACATGTATTCTGGCTAATGAAATACTTGGAGCAGGAAAGCATTTATTTACTTTTGCTATGGTCTAATAAATTATTTGTTCAGCATTTGGGACCAGGCTTTCTCAAGTTAGGGAAAATGGCAGTTTGATGAAATTCTGTGTGATAACTTGTCTGCATAACTTAGCCTTAGGAGTGATTGGTGGAAGTTTAGATAAGAAAAGGTTCCCAAGAAACACTGGGGTAGAGTAGTGAGGAAAAAAGGCCATCTCTGTAAAAGCAAGGCTGAAAGCAAAGATAAATACTCTAAGACAGGCAAACAAGCCAAGTTTGGAGTACATTTCATAGATATGTGTGTGTATGTGCACATCATACACAGATACAATCAGTGAAATCTGAACTCTAGGGGAGTCAGTCTCTCTTTTTCTGCGTGCTTGCTGAGAGTTACTCAGGTTTTGTGCTGATTAATATTTTCTGTTGTTACAGTTCTATCTGAAATTCTGTTTAAATCTAAGACAGAGATTTTTAGTCTCAAACTGGGCTTGGTCAGAAAAAAGAGCACAGAAACTGATGACAAATAATCTTGTATTACTCTTTACATTCTAAACCAGAATTTTTCTTGGTGTCTCTGGAGATACAAAAAGCATGTGCAGAAGTTACCAACTGGAAGGCACGGGCAGCTCTAATACCCATGTACATCTGCAGATCACTTAACAGAAACATTCCCAGTAATGCTTTTAAACAAGAAACTCACATTTCTGACTGCAGTTTAAATGGGCCCTTCTAACCCTGGTGTGTTTCCAGAGTTTCTGTGGGTGGCACAAATTTCACTCTGAAACAAAATGGTTTCAATTAATAACAAGCCTATACACTTGGATTAAATGCATTGACTTCTCACATGCACCACAACAATCTTTCTCTCCTCTCTACTCATGCCTCAGTAGCTGTGCGGTGTCAGGCTGCTTCCAGAGTTTGTACTATGAAAACACACCCCAACCCATCAAAGTTTTGCTGCACACCAGCATACTCCAGGTCTGCATGGATTGAGGTCAAGCTCTTGCACCCTGTTAATTTAGTCAGGCATAAATCTAGCAAACGGATTTGAAAATATTTTTCCATTTGGAGAGGTGCGCATATTTCGTGATCTGACGTGTCTATTAATGTGTAACAGCAATAAGCGACTTGGTCATATCTGTTGACAAATTGTATCAGGTGTCAGGATGTGGTCACAACATCTTTACTTTCTACTCATACAAGTTGTCCACTTGCTATTAATGTAATTGCATCAATGATAAAAGATGACTGGTGTTTTGTTTCCATCATCTCATTTATGGCATGTAACAAGCTCTTCCTTATGGCAGAAATAATCTGGAGACCTTCCTTGAAGAATCAACATTTTTAACTCTAATGTCTTTCATATTTGCCCCTATCGCCAACACAGTTGTTAGGATAAAGCCTGATTTTGATTTTTTGTGCTTTGATCCTTTCAAACCCACATTTTTTTACACTGAATTATCCAATATTGCTTTTACAATGACACTGAGGAAGAGAGCAGAAAAAGTTAATATTGCGAATAAGTACAGCCTCAGTGTACACGGTTATTTTAGGTTCATGCTAAATGTACCAACTTTTCCAGTCCTGGCAGTCAGATTTTCTCATCCATATGTAATTTTATAAACTATATCACGGCTTCACAGCAGGTAGGGAGCCCTCAAACCTGTTCTTAATTTCAGCTTAACTGAAAGAATCTCAGCAGCAGCTGGTTTCAGAATAGTTGATACAGACTTCCACAGATGTGGCCCATAATAGGTTCAGAAATAAAAAAGAACTAGGCCACAAAATAGAATTAATTTCAAGGAAGACAAATTCAATAAGGATGCAACTTTTAATTTTTTTTTTTTTCTTTGAGACAGAGATCATTGAGAGGGCATATTTCTGTGGCCTGGGTTTTTCCATGCTGTCTACCGATAGTAATACTGCAGTACAGTGATTTTCTAGCAGGCTGGACCTGGCTTTTAGTGGGCTGTGCTCTCCCAAAGCAGAAAAAAGGGCTATTTCTGAGTTTGTGTCGCCTCCTCTCCCCTCCCCCTTGCCCTTCTTATGTTCCTCCAAGCATAACTGATAGTACTGGAGTGCTTGTGTGCTTTTCTAACTGGACCAGACAAAGACGTACAATAGCTAAAAATGACCTCTGATGTTACAGCGAATGCGCCGCTTGGTAAAACTGGGGAAATTGGTTGCCAGCTCTAAACAATGTGTTATTTGGGGCTGTTTCACAAACTTGAAGTAAAGGACTATCAAAAAAAAGTTTCACACATGTTCATTTCTGGAGTTCGGTAAGGAGTAGAATTTAAATGATTTCTGGAACGGCATGGCAAATACATTGTTGTACTATCTTCTGCTGAGTAAAAAATACCTCAAAAGTAAAAGTGGAACAAAACAGTCACTTGTCCTCGCTAACAAAATTTCCCTTGACATTCTGTGCAGTGGTCTAAAGTGGTTGAATAATCTTAGTTTATATGGTCTTTCAGCTCAGGCATGCGAGGAAAAAGGAACTTCAAAAAGAGAATATTTTACCTGACATGTACTATTTTAAGGCTTCAGTAATTAGAGAACTGCAAAGGTCAAAATAGCCATCAATATCACGAGCAACAGAGTAGAAGTAACATGTTTGAGAGGAAGTTAGTTGGTTGGCTGTAACATAATACACCGTAAGCACTCGGATGTGGATCTGCAATGACGAGCAGCAGAAGAAACAGTAAAAGTTAACCAGCATCAGATATTTACTTGGCTGGAAGCACACAGGAACTTGCAGATGAGAAATAGAGATGCTTTAGAGTCTAAATCCCAGAGTTTATTGCCTCACTGCAGAGATGCTGCAACTTATACTTAGGTCCATCCACACAGATCCATTCACAGGCTGGAGTAAAAGTTTGCCAGACGCTTCTAACCTTTCAGTGAGCCAGACAAAAACTCAGCATTCAGAAGCTCCCAAATCTTTTTTCTACCTTCTGGATCTCATTCAAATCAGAAGTGTGTGTCATTAGCCTAGTTTTAGCATACTACTACCCACATCCTAAAGTAAAATCAGGAAATACTAGATTAGGGTGGGTAGCTAAGATGTTGTTGTGTATCTGCTACCCCTGAAACTGTGTGCACCAGCCTGTATTTCTGAACTGGTGTAAATTAAAAATGAGTAAAAGTATGATGATAACATCTGAAGCTGCAGTAGTTTGCAACAGTATAAGTCATAATAAATAAGCAGAATTTTGGGTAAAATTATTTTGAGAACAGGAACTCTTCCAAAAACTTCCCACTATTTCTTTCATTGCTGATAGACCATTTTTCTTCTATGCACAATTTTATGCCAAATTGGCTACTTTTCTAATTTACCCATAAATCACACAAAATTTGTGATTCTTTTTTTCACATTTGGATCCACAAATCAACCAACAGAATTTGTTCTAGAGAGAGAAAGAGGCTGAAACAAACACTCAGGATCATTAGCATAAAATTGTCAGCATAAAATTATCCTGACTTATAACAACAAATTGCAGGTGGCTTCTCATTTGTTGCTTTCATAGAGTTTGAAAGACAGAAGTGAGTTAGGGAAGTTGGTCCACTACAGATTTTGTGAGGCATTTGCCTTTTTCCCCGTTAAACTCCAAAGCTAATAAACCCAGAGCATTCAGTAACAAGCAAGGCACTCAGGTCAACAAAGACCTTACTTAGAGACGACAAGGTTTTGAGAAACTTCTGTGGCGAGGATTTGAAGATATTTTAGTCATATGCAGCGCACTTTTGCTTCTCTGTTTCCTACAGTATAATCCCCTTTGCTTTCCCCCCTCTGTGTTTTAAAATGAGCACAGAAAAGGCTGAGTGTTAAACTACACTATTCAATTGTCCGGTAAGTACACAAATTCTGTTCAAATCAGAACAAACTTTCAAGTAGACAGAAAGGGGTATTTGGATTTCTATTTGGATTTCTATTTTATCCTTGAAACCCTGCTGAACACCAGTGTGATGGGGAATATAGCCATATCAGACCAACAAAAGGCTCCTAATGTAGTGAAGACCTCCTCCCCCCTCCTCTCCAAGGAAGCCGGCTGGCAGAGCTTTTGCTATCGGAATTGTTTGCAGAATAACCAAACTAAAGCAGCTCCCTATGTGAGTGCCTCATTCAGGAATAAGCAGCACTTTTATTCTAAAACACTTATCTAGCTTCCTGAAGAGAACAGGCTATTTGGAAGATATTTCTTTGTTTTGAATGTTCTTGTGGAGCAATACCTTATCTGGGGTTTTTTCCCCCCTTCTATTTACATTTTCATTTGCTTCTCTGACAAAAGCAGAGATGTACTCACTCAATAAAGCAGTTATCACATATGCCAGCAACTCTTAGATTCCTTCTACTGTTCAAAAGAGTCCCAAGAACTGTTTTTATTGCAAAAGATCCCATTAATATCAATGGTGCAAACATCCTGTTTGCTTCCTAGGGACTTTGTATAATAAAAGGGTTATGCTTTATAAAGTCAAATGCATTTCACATCACTAGTATGGCAATGGTCTTGCAATGCAAGATAGTGGTAACTAGTCATACTTTATTGCTATGAAGTATGTTGCTGTAATATTCCACATATTTTTCCCTAAGACATAAGAACATTTCATGCCAAATCCCTCTATCATCTAAGGAGTCCAGGATCCTATTTATTTTGATGGAAATTGGGGTAATAAAAATAATAGATTGCAAAATGAATGTGGTAACAACACTGCCAAAAATGCTCGCAGAATGATGCTGTTAGTATTGTCCAAGCCAATGTTTTGTCTCTCCAGAGAAGAAGGATGCATATAAGTGTGTATTATCAATTCCATTTGGTGTCACTAAGGCTAAAGTTTGTGTTGGTTTGTTTGATTCCTTGTGTTACAGAACTGAAGAGAGTTGGGTTCACCATTTGGTGCTTAACTCCCTGAACGCTCCTCCAGGTAGACACAACACAACACAAGTATCTGTATCTGTAGGCAACAGGAGAGACAGCATGAGGCATAAGTGGGAAGAAGGGGTAAATGGGCTGTGAAGAGAGGCAAGGAGCCCTCTGTAAGTGCTCTCCTGCCTTGTAACCCCAAATGAATGCTATGGTGGTTCTAGTGCCAAGTTTGTGAGAGGCCAGCAACTGGAAGCTGGTGTGAACGGCTGAACATGGACTGGTGCCCTAAGCTGCAGGAACTAAAGAGGGGTGGCTGGTAAGGTCGCAGCCAGAAGCTCTGCTGGGGGACCCGGGACAAAGCTGGCTAGTTTTGCAAACCCCTACCCACCGCTGGGCTCTATGTCTGCTCCTGAAGCCTGCTGTATTCCCACCTTTGTTTTTTGGACTAAGCTACTTGGCAGAGCATTAACAGTACCTCTGCAGACTCCTTATTTCAGTCACAAGTGCTTCCGCAAGGAGTATATAACTACATAAAGTTTATGTTCAAGGGTTTTCTACTGAGTTCATACCATTCTGCTGTAGGGCAGGCATAGTATCCATAATCTGGTTATTAAAAAAATGCTGGTGAATGGGATATTTGCATGAATGACCTCATTTTTCACTTGCTCACTAGAACATTTTTAAAAAGAAGTATTTGCTTGGTTGGTAGCCAAGTGTTTTCTCCTTGACTACCAAATGTGTTTAGTCCATATTAAGGGTAAAATTCTCTCCAAAGTTCACTGGTAATTTCCAGACTCTGCAAGATTTGCACGCAAGAGACTGACAGCAACATTCTTATTTAATCATTTCCCACCATATTTCAAAAAAATGTGGTTGTCCAGATGCTCCTGACTTCCAAATGCGAAGTGGAAAATGTCCAAAAAAGGCATTACTTCATCTAATGTCATTTATTTAGCACACTTACAATCCTTCTGTCCTTCTTCTGCTTTATCAAAAGCAAGGGGGTGTGTGACTAGTTTATATAACTTAAATTTCTTATCTGGACTTGCATAAGTGCATTCAGCAGCTTCCTCAGATGTACAGTTAATGGGAAATTCCATGAGTTTTACACTTAAACTTAATCAGAGATATGAATGGAAGAATGTAACCATCAAAGCTATTGCAGAGTCCTTCACTCCCTGACCTTAGGGCTCATAAACCCATGAATAAGTTACATTCATCCATGTGCTAACATATTTTTTTCATCACTAATGCAAAATGGGTTTAGAACTCCAGCTATTAATCTAAGTTGAATTTCACTCAAACTGCTCACGAGTGGATACTTAGTCCTTACCAAGGGTTTGTAGGACTCGTCCTCTCTTCACCCCATGCAGCACAGGTAAATGAGGAGAGGGCAAGGACTGCACCACCGAGCAGAGCTGATGTGGCTGATCTCAATTCCAGGCAATTTCTGGCTGACTGTGGCTGCATCTGCACCTCCCTGTCAACAGGGCGATGTGTGCCGTGGTCCCCTCTCCCTGGGTCTTATCTGAAACTGCCACAGCAGGGGATGCAGGAATAACCCATCTCTGTTCTGCTCCCAAAACACTGTGCTGGGCCCAATCCCCATTGCAGCCATATGTACTGGGTTTGGGGAGGACACCCCACTCGCTACATAAGCCAGTTTTTCTTCTCTCTGAGCCTCATTTTCTTGTAGCTGCAGTATGGATCAGCACTTTCAGAGAGCTGTGCTCACTACTGCTGCAATGAAATACCCTGAGACCTTTGCTGACCCTGGCAGAGCAAACCATAGCCCAAGTCGTGCGTGGTACCTGTGCTTGGAATTGTGTTTTGGCATTTGTACCTCACATAACAAGGGTTATATCCATTCAGCAATCTCTGCTGAAAACAGTTGTGCACTTTCTTTGAGTTGGCTGTGCAACCGGAGTGAGTCAGTCACACACCTAAAAGAGAATAAATATATTTTGAATAGAACAGAAACTCTGTCCCAAACGTGCACCAGAGGAAAAAGAACAATCTCTGCTGCAAATCCAGTGCAGGTTTTCTTGCAGTACTTCAAGACAGTAGATCAGGAAAGCATAAGAAAGAAGCACCCACTCAGATAAAGACCTCTAAGATAAGCATATCTCCGTCAACACAAACTGATTATTAACGAAAAGGCTCCATGGACCAATTGAATTATATTTAGAGAACTTTTCAGTGAAAAGTTCAACTTTTGTTTGTGTTCAGATTTGGGAAGTGAATGGGAAAAATGCCAATATCAATAAAATAATATCAATTAAAAAAATAGTCCTCATCCCAGCTCTGATTCATAAAATTTAATTTTGTTGTTTAAAAAAAAAAAGAGTACCATCCAGACACACCTGTGAGCCAAGTTTTGACCTGACGTAATTTGATACAGGTGAGATATTAAACCCTGAAGACCAAGTTAACGATGGAAACAGTGACAGACTATTAACAGTAGTAAAGAGTAGTAGCTGCCATTATGCTCATAAGTTACACGTTTTTCACAGTGTACTGGGACAGCTGATAAACCCTGAACCTGCCTTGCTGCCTTTAGTTTGCCTGTAGTTTGTTTCCTTCTGTGTACCGATTAATTCTGCGAGTCACTTCATGGGGAATTAGAACAACTAGAACATTTTTAATATCAAGAGCATTTTGCCTCATTTCTTCATTGTCTTTGTAATTTAAATATCCTGTTGTGTAAGCCTAAAGGCAGGAAGTGAGCTATACAAACCCTTACAATAACAGTATTAGGTTGCAGATAAGCCCATGTGCTCAGTGGTGTTGGGTAATTTTTTTCCCCAAGGTAATACAAGTTTTGCCAATACTGGAAGAAATGCTAGAATGCTTTAACACATTTAAATTTTTAAAAATGAGCTTCGTCTGTTACACTCACACACACACACAAAAATACTCTCCCGATAACAAGAAATTACTTTGGCCCATTATACCAGGCTTTAATTATTTATCTTCACTCTGTATTTGAGTTTCTGCCATGAAACCCAAACCTTTTCAGCAAGCAGAGAGATGGTGGTGGGGTAGGTGCCTACCTATCCTCTCTTCCATTCTTTTCCCTCCAACTCAGCACTGTTTTAATGCAAATCAAACCCTTGGTGCGTACATAGCCAGCACAGATATCCTTACACTTCATGCACCTGGCAGTCAGCCTTCCTGCCGAGGCTGCAGCTGAACTGGATTGTTTCCTCTTGTGGTGATTACACTTAGCTCTCTGCAATAAAAGACGAGAACTTCTTACAGATGATAAACACAAGCCTTTTTTTTTTTAATATATACCTGGATTTATAGGCCTAAGGGAGAAAATTCTGTTAATGATAATATTTAGAATTTCTCAAATGAATCAAATCATTTTTGCAAGCCAGGCACACAATGAGCATTTCAAACTGTGAGCAAGCCATGCAACCTACCAGCGCTGCATTTAACGAAAGTAGGACATGATTTCTGCATCTATTCTCCTTTATTAAGATTATCATCCTGACTGTCCTGTTCTGACTGCAGTCGGAGGTAGTGTTGTTGCTGAGTGGCTCACGAGCAGTAGGCTTGTGTGCTTGCATAACTGATCCCGAATTGCATACAGTGACTATCTATAGGTGCTAATCTTGAACATGACAAAACATTTGATCTCTGTGTGTATATTTGCACAAGCACATTTGCACATACACTTTCATATCAAATGCATGGCATTATGTTTAATGAGATTATTATGTGTTTGTGTAGCTGCAGTGTGAAAAGGAAAAACTGCCTGATGCTTTACCTCTATAAGCCTGTCTTCACAGACAGCTAAATTTTATCAGAGTTTAGCCATTTCTGCTGTCATTTTGTGCAGCATCTAATTTAGGCACAAATGCTAATGACAATTTCAACCAAAACTGTTTAACTGTTTCTGAAACAGAAAGCGGGTTGTTTTGCTTATCAATAAACAGTCTGGATTTTCTCTGGGAATTGTTCTAGCACCTTCAGAATTTGAAGCTAGAGTCTGAAAAATCTGAAGTCTCCCTATGCTAGGGCTTTGCCTTTTGCTATTCTTGTTACACATTTGGCTGTATTGTAAGTCTGTGAAAAATCACAGTTTGCACATGCTCCATCACTACCTCTTCAACTGGAGTCGCTAAATTCTAAGATTCTGCTATAGTCGAGGATGCTCAGGTTTCTCACAGCTGGTAGCGCCGACTGAACCACATATGCCACGTCCTCAGTTACAGACTATAGTGTCCCACTATTCCACCCTCGAATATATTATTCTAGGGTGGATTACGTGGGCAAAGCCAAAATTTCACTATACTAAAAACTCAGAGCAGTGACGTTGGGATGAGTTCCAACAGCAACTGCCAAGAGGGAGATAAATTAATTTATGTTCATGAAGCGTTCAAATACTGCAGAACTGGTCACCACAGAAAAGCTCACGAGGAATTTAATTATTCTTTTTTGAGAGAAGCATTTGAATAACATTATTATGTGACTGTGCAATTAAAGATGATACCATAAAGGACACATGTAAGGGGCTGAGTGAACAGACTGGGTATTGGAATCCTCAGGATTGTCACTTTCTACCTTATTTTGTCTAAACAACTTAGAACACAGTAAAGAGCCTAGTTCCTTTAATTTGTACATTCACACATCCACATGTCTATAAGTAGCTTGCCTCCAGTTCAAAATAATAAATGGTGGACAAGGGGTTAATAGTTAATTGCATTTAACAATATAAAAAAGGCAGGAATGACTTATGTGAAGTTATCGGAGACAATGATTTACTAGACATTATGGACAACCCACAGCATGGTGCTTTCAGCTATCCTCTCTGGGATATTAAAATCTGTGATATCAGTGAAGTAGAAAGTGAGGGGTTTTCTGGAGTTTCCATTCATGCCTCAGCAGGCTTTTAACAGAACAACCAGGGGGAACTGTCTACAATAAACTTCTCTGTCTTCACGTCTTCCAGCTTTAGTATGCAAGGAGCTCCATTTTCAGCTATGAAAATGAACCATTTCATTTTTATGAGATCTAATTTCAGTAGCCTAGTTTGAATAATAAACAACAATTAACTTTCAGAGCAGAGGGGAAGATGTATAAATTTTAAGGCACATCCTGTTTCAAGGACTTCAGGATATAAGCTATCTAGGAGCAAGAAATTGTAGAAATAAATGAGAGAGAACAAAGTTGTTCCCAGTACAGTGAGGCTGTCAGTCTTTCTGTGCTCCTGCCCTTGTAATTATATGCTTTGGGCCTGATGCCCTGACTTCATCTGAGACCCCTTGGGAGAAAACTGAAGTAACATACTGTGGGATCGTGTTCTTCTCCCAACATTTGTTTTTTGGAGGGCCAGTCTAGTGTGGTGCTAAAAGCCTCACATGAGCTGCACGGAGCTTGCATGATTTCTTTTGGCTTTCTGGAAACTTGTGCAGCATTATTTCTTGAGAGGCTACTTAAGCAGGTTTTAGTGTTAACTTCAACTTCTTAACAAGCTTAAGTACAGCATCACATTTGATTTGGTTTTGCAAATGTCTGAAACTTTTCATGTGGAATTAGCAGATCTCAGTCTTCAAACCTAATGAACTCAGATAAAACTCAGCAGGATGTCCTGTTGGAAACTAATTTTTTTGTACAAAGACAGCTCTTTAGTCCTCTTTTCTTGCCTTGCGTTTGTTGACTTGTCTCGGAAGCTTGTAAGCTATCAGCTCTCTTATTGATCTACTCTAAAGTCACTTGAAAACATAATTTTGAAAGCAGCATTTCAGCATCTCTCCTTGTTTGATCTTGCTGCTGTGGCACAGTTTTTCAAGCACTAGGCTGAAAATCAATGTTAGGGGTTATTTTATGCTTAATAATACATATTTTTAAAAATCTTTATGTCTGTCTAATTTTATTTAAAATGTCTCTCTATATGTTAAATTTTCTGCTTTACTAAAATCTGTCTGAGGATTCACATCCCTTCATTTTAATTTAGCTACAAATTGATTCTTAAAGTATCACATTTAATAGCCTTTGGGGTTTGATGCGCAAACTATTCTGACGTCTATTCATAGACCTTTATAATGGGACCCACTCCAGTTTATCCCTTGAACTGTCAGGCTCTTTGGGAAATAATAGCTCCTGACAGTTGTAGAGTTAAAATATAGGATTAATGATCAGCTTTTAATGTGCAAATGGGGTATTCAGCTTTCCTCTTACCCATCTTATTTAATGCTAATTCACTGTTGAAACAGGTAGCATGAATTTCTTCTTGAACTAAACATAGATTAATCTATCAGGGTAAATCCCTGAATCAAAATAGAAATTTAGATACACACCACAAAGTAAATACAGGGCACTGCATTTGTGCCGATTTATAAGCAAGTATTTTTCTTCTGCCAAGTCCATCATTTATTTTTAAGGTTTCAAAACCTCACTTTCACACAAAAATAAAAATAGCTGTGCATTTCAGCAACCAATTTAACCAGCAGGAAGGACTCTGCCTTTCTCTATTAAGTACAGCTGTAGAAAGCCCCATGGACTTTGATTTAATTGTTTCCAATAGGCCAAAACAATCTGCTACCTGCACTTAGTAAAAAGTGAAAAAGAAAAAAGACAGGGATTTCTATAGTGAAGCGTGGAGGAGATCAGATGTTTTCATTAGGAGATTAATGACATGTTTGTGATTCTTGGGCTTAGGAATTGTATGGTAATTTTCAATTGTGGCATCCTATTAAAAAGCTGCCTATCTATACAAAATTAGACTGTTTAGAAAATGTTATATACTCATGTAATTGGAAAATAGATTTTAAACGTAATAAGGATAAGAAGCATTTGTCTGTTATGTTCTGCAATGATAGGCAGCACTGTGTCCAAGGAGCAGGGCACAGGGAGGAGATGTTGGATTAAGGTGACTCCTAGAGAACCTTGCACCTTTCTTAGAGTATCTGGGGGAAAAAAAGATTGAGGGTAACTTAAGTGACAGTCAGAACATAAAAAGATAAAATAAACACTGAGTCATTCTGAGAAATCTTTCATATTTAAGGCAGTCACACAGCCGCCCATACATCTCTAATAACCACTAGCTTTCCCAAGCACACCAAACAGAAAGGTGTCCCTCAAGATATAAGACTTAATCTTTGCAGTGCTTGAATGCCTTATGCTGCCAATAAAGCAAAGAGTGAAGTCTGTTGTCTGCAATTATTCCTTTGAAAGGAGTCACATCAGAGCAGCACACATGTGTAAGTACCCTGAGAAGCAAAGGAAGAGGGAGAAGAGCAAGAAGAACCCGCAGCACGTCGCTTGCATGCAACTTTTGTGTCTTCTATTATTATTGCTGTTAGCTTTGCATACATGCTTTAACACACTAATAGGGAAGAATACCATTAACGTTATTTTGGAAATCTGGTTTCAACAGCATCTAAATGGCCTCCAGAGATTTCTTTTGTTGTTTTGATAACAGTGTCAATTTACATGGATACTCTTCCCTCTCCTCCCCCCATTTCTAAGAATGCAAAGCAATCTATCATTAATGACTCTTGAGAAACATAAGCTAAATTTAAATTAACCTCACAGACATTGTTTATAACATCCTTAGCTACTCTGCTCGTAATTTTTCACTGCCTTCTACCTTGTATTCACAGCTGTGCAAAGAAAGTCAAAACAGCAGTCAGGCAGCAGTGTTCTGCAGACATGCTGCATTCACTGCTTTGGTGTAAATTAGAGACAATTTAGCAGAGAATCAATGGTTGTAGACATTCTGGTAAATATATATGTGAAATAAACACCGCAGGCTGTGGCCACCAAAGGGACTAAAGGTGTTACCTGGCACTCAATGAGCTGGAGGATGCTTTAGCTACCTATTCTGACCCTTGCCAGCAACTTCTGCCTCCTATGTCCATCCTGCACTATTGTCCCAGTTGTGTAGGAGGCTGGATAGTGGACCTGATTCCCTGGGTGGGGGGGGACCATAAAACCAAAAAAACCCAGGAAAGATAAAGTAGACAAACAAATAGGAAATACAAGAATAAACGATGATTTTCCCAGGGATTCAGCTTTCTCACCCATTTCACTGTAAGGCAGGACAAATTAGTAAGGGCCAAGGCCAAGAGGAAGCAGTGGCAGGGGACAGGGAAGAGGAGGTTGCTGGAAGCCCTCCTGGAAAGTTGTTCATCAAATTACACAAGGACAAACCAGAGTATTGTAAATCCTAATTAGGAATCTATTTTCCATAAGAGGCTACAGCCAAACTCTAGCTTTTTCATGCCTTGCTGCAGCTGTGTGTTCCAGGCTTCCCTGGACAGAGAGGGAGTGATACTTTCCCAATACAAGTTAATGTGTGTCCTGCAATAGGTACACAGGGAGGTGGTTTGTAATTGGGCTCAAAGCCTTAATTTTCAGTATCTTGGTGGTTTTGGTTTACAATGGTCCCAAAATGCCTTCAAGCTTGCAAAATGGTTGTCATGCCTTGTCAAAGTTAAACCCACAGGTTCTAAATTATTTGTCTGTTTCTGTATTTTGAGAGAATTTTCTCTGGAGACACATTTTTATATAGAGAGATGGGAGGTTTTTTTAGACTTTCTGCAAAACCCTTTCAGAATTCTTAAATGAATGAACTTAAGTGAAAAAAGAAGTAAATTAAAAATTAGTCCATGCATTTAACAAGTTTCACTGATAAAACCAATTTTTCATTCATGGTTGATTTGATTTCACAGTCATAGCCACGAAACCTTAATATTTCTTTTTTTACTTGGTCGTTGGGCACTTAAAATTAGAGATCAGAAAATGTGCAGCTCAAAAGAAGACAAAAAAGTTTTTACTAATCCAGTGAGCAGAGATTAACTGAGCTTAGAATTCAGCTAATGAAGGGTAAAAACACTGAAAACCAGGAGCTGCAATATATGTCAGAGGGCCAGTTTGGGGGGCAGTGGGGAAAGGAGGGCTCTAAGGAATGAGGAGCTGCCGATGGCTCTGGAGATCTATTCATTTGCAGTATCCCAGAAAACAGATCCAGGAAAGCTAGGAATCACAACTGTCTCCCAGGCACCCCCCGAATTCATCAGTACACAAAACTCCAAAAAAACACCTATTAATCAGACAATGCTTAATATTTCACTTCGTTCTCAACACAGGTGTTGTGGCTCGTATTTGGGGAACAAAAGGGATGGGCCCTTGATATTGGGACACCTGTCTGCTAGCACAGGCAGCAGCATGGACTGATATGAGCACTGAATCCCAGCCTGTCCTCCCATTTTTCCCCAGAGCAGCAGGAAAAAAACACACACCCACCTAGATCAATGAAGCATTTTATTGTAAGCCCAGCTATTAGCCTAAAATGACATCAGGATTCAAAACACTTAGAAAACGGGAATCTAAACTTCTGTGGTTAAGGGGATGACCCCCACCTCATCCTCGTACAACTCACCACTGCCCTGATTTCACATGGCTAAGTGGGCATAATTGAAGGGAATGGACTCTCCTAGCTCAGTTTTATCCTGCAGCCATTCAATTGCCCCTCTTTTGGTTTGGTTTGTTTTGTTTGTATTTTCTGACCTTGCATAACTTTAAAATGGCCATGCATAATTTTTTGGACAGTTTCCATTTGGGGCAGAAACCCTTCTTGACAGGTTCAGCAAAAGCTGCAATTTAATGGATGCATTTCAAATTCTCTAAAAGCAGGGTTCGAAGTGCTCAGACACCAGTTTCAGCATTTCTGGGATCACAACACAGCAGAGGATGTGCAAGCATGTGTTATTTATATTTGTCTGCAGCTTTACTGCTGTTTGGACATAAATAGGGGGTCAGATTCAATCCCAGTCTGTCCTATCTTACGATGACACAAACCCGCAAAGGGAGCCTCTGGGGTGGGAAATCTGTTGGTAGAAAACTTTACCACAAGCGAAATCAGCCATAACCCTGCCGTGGCTGAGCAGGACCTCCTGGGGATGGCAGTGGCCCCCGAGGTAGGTGCTGCTGGACAGGGGAGCTACGGGATATGCTGACCCCCACATGGCCCCCACAGTCTCTGCTAAGAATCATGAACTAAAGCAAGTGCCTGTGATCACGCCAGTGCAGAGTCTGAAGGGGAGGAGAACCCGGTGGAAACTTCATCTCTTAGGGAGTGAATCCTACTGTGGCGCAGGGGATTCAGTAACACAGGAGGGGAGACTACATGCCGGGTGCTGCCCGCTCCTGCTCCCCTGCATGGGGCTCACGGGCTAATAAAAGAAGCCTGTTTGTTGCTCTTGCTGACAGCGAAAACATAACACGAGGACAAATATGTATAAAAATGATGATAAACAATAGCACGGGGGGAAACAAATTAATAAAATCAGATGGGAGAGTTCGCAGGGCAACTGGATGTTTACATTGTCCCAGAAAAATGCAGTCCTGTGGAGCTGAAGGGAATCGATTGGCTTGTATTCTCATTTTTCCTAAAAACTCAGGACCTAACACTAGCAACCTACAGGGATACTGGGAAAAAACAAACAAACAAACAAACAAACCCCTCTGAGGCTTCTCCCTATATCCATCCCCTCTCTTGTTATTTTTTAAATCAGGAAATGGGGCAAAGGGGCAAAAGAGCAATCCTTGTATTTGTCAGCCAGTAAATCTAACTTCAATCCCTAGTGAAACAATGGGACAACCAGTTAAGGGGGGAGGGAAGGGGAACAGAAAATAATGGGGTCATGAGCAGTTAAAAGGTTTGGCCAAATCTGATAATTGTTTTAATGTAATTTTGAATCAGCAGAGTTATGCCTGGGTTAAATATAACTGCCTAGGTTTTTGTATTTTCTTAAAAAGAAATAATGCCAAAGAAACTTAGTTCATCTGGTGGAATAAAGATGTAGTGGGAAAAATATGTTTTCTTCCTGCTTGCAACAGCTGTTAAACTTCACCATGCAAAATCATATAGGAGGAAAAAACCCTTCCTTAAAATTCCAGTATGACCCTCAGTTCATCTAAACTGTGAAAAAGCTCGTAGTATAATCCCAGCCCCTCCCTCAAAAGCTTCTAACCTCCTCATCCACAAGCAGGGGAAAACTAGCCTTGGCATTCTTGATATTGCCAAGACTAAATGAGGTTGTTTAGATTTCCTTTTCCCTCTGTTCCCTCCTCTTATAAATCAACACATTTTCCAGATTAATTAATACTCTGTCTGTGTGTGCATGCGTATTTATAAAAGAAAGGGTCACGAATCCCATGCTTTTAAAGGAAGGAAGCCTTTTTACATTTTGTTTTAAAATTAGCCAGGACTAAACCTTGCGATGCAGAAATGCTTCTCTTTCTATTACAGAGCCCCTGGCAAGATATCCAGGGAGCTGTTTCAAGACAGTTTAAATTGGTCAAGCTAGTGAGGGTTCTCCCTTTTCCCTGGACTATGCCACATATTGCTGATGCACAGAAATGCAGTAGCACTTCTGCTTATCTGACCCCTTATTGAGCCAATTTAAACAAATAGCCTTTTCCTTTTCTCTTTTTTTTTTTTTCTTTTTCTGCATTACTTTTCAGCTGGTTTCAGACTTGAGTCACAGAGAGGTCAGGGGAGCACCGGGGCCAGAAAAAGGCCAAGGTCTAGAAATACGTCACCAAGTCCAAGGTGAGGATGGCGTGGTAGCACTCATAGAGACGGGGTTTTGGCTCCCCATCAGTGAGCAGCACTTCTTGTACCAGTCAGCTTCACTTTTCCCACTTCCATGGTTTATTTTTTTTAAAGTTTTGCCTGAAAGAAATTGATCCAGCTAAAGATTATCCAAAACGGGCTATTTTTCAGCCAGTTCTTTTCCCAGTCCAGCTCACTGGGTACCCATCCTACTGTGGGAGAGGCTTTTGAAGAATGGACAACCAAGGAGATGGATGTGCTGCCCTAAAAAATACATTGCTTGGAAACTGGGGCTGTTTTATGAGGAATCAGTATCCTCCTGCTCCAGAATCTTCTGTTGAAAATTGTCTGCATTGAAAAAAAAAAGTAAATTTTAAAATCTGGTCTGTTTGTTACAGACATGTCCGCTAATGAACTTCTCACCAAAGCGCTGGGTTTCAGCTCGCTCCCCTCTGCCACCATTCACTGCTGTGTGTTCTCCGCAGACAGTAATTATCAGCCCTAAAGCCAACAAGAATGATGTCAGTTTTAATTCATCAAATACCAGGTATCCCAGGGGGATCCTTCTCCAGAAATGTAGCAGTTCTGAAACCAGTTTGGGATTTTGGCTTTTGTGGAAATGTGGCAACTTTGGGACTAAAAGCTTTTGAAAAACTGAAAAGTCATCACAGAATAATGACTTTTTTGACTGTCTCTGCAACAATAGGCTACCACCATGAATGCCAGCTCACATTTCAGACTCTGGGTGACCCCTAGGTATTTTCTAGGTCTTTTTTTTCCCCTAACCAGTAAATTTCAATAGCTATGCTATACAAGGTAAAGTATGCTGAGGACATCAGGTTACCTACATTCCCAAAGCTGTCATTTTAACCAAATAATTTTGCATACAGGCTGCTTTTGTGTGAGGGTGCCTGTTGCACAATGTTGTTTTTAGTGAGAGAGCAAAATAGTTGAGCTTGCAATATGATGCAGAGAGCACATGTTATTTCTTGCATAGTCTTACTGGAATTATTCTGAGAAGTTACTGAGGCTTCCTGCAAAGATTGTTTAATATCTTTGGTGGAAATAGTCAAGCTTTTATAATGAAAAAATCATGACTTTCCATATCCAACCAAAGCCTGATTACACTCATTGAAATACAAATGTCAATATTTATTAGCTAATATTAAAATTACTGCCATCTCATTTTTGCAGTTAGTCAGAAAATCATTATGTATCCCTTTTCAAAAATCATTGACTTTTCCTTAGCACAGAAAACTCTATTATCAGTCTTTATAAAATATTTATGGCTTTCCTTGACATTCTTATAATATCCCTAGGAGAACAATCAGCATTCCTTTTGCTGAAAATAAGACAAACCTAGTATCCCTAAAAAATAATTAGTGAACAAAATGTAAATGAAATCAAATCAAAAAAAGTAAGAAACTACAGCTTGTTCTTCTAATTTTTCCTCTTACATTAGGAAAAATCAAAGGCATCTCTCTTTTAACTACTTGATTACAATTATTTGGGCTAAAAAGTAGTCTTGATTTGTCACTGAAGGACAAATTATTATTAATTTCACATGTAAGCATATGGAGAGAATTATTAGGCTAAATGGAGGGGCTCTTCACCAATTCATTGATTTTTCTCTGCCCTTGATTGTTTGTGCCACTGTTTCTAAATTAACAATACGCTCCCTCTCTTAGGTCCAGGTCAGGGTTCTTTTCTGTGAAGAAGTGCTAAATCACTCATATTTTCATTAAAGGCTGCTGGAGTTCCATATGAACTGAAAAAAAGGTCACAGTTCCATGTTACTGGTCCTGCTTGATGGTGATATCCCTTCCTGTAACTGTTCTGGAAATCCTGATATGTCTTGTCTCCCCATTTGTGTTTTCACTTTGCTTGGTAATGAGAGAAGATAAAAAGGGATTCTCCCCCACCACTAATAACCCTGCAGGAACCATGTATCAGCAATGCCCCTTGTTCAGTTAGAAATTCTGTCTTTTTCAAACTTTTTTACATGGAATTGGCTTGTTTCATTTTTCTGTATACTTAGCTGTATTGCCATGGCAGTAGGAGAAACATGATGATGCAGATTTGGAGAGAAAGGAAGGGAAAAAAGAGATAAACCACCACTATAATCTCATGGCTAGATGAGGTCAGAATTGGCTAATTTATGAAGTTAAGGGACATGCAATTTGAAAGATCAGAGAGGTTAAAAGGAGTCCTGAAGTGGAAATTTTCTGATTAATAAATGTGCAAAGATGGGGATCTGGGTTTCCATAAATTGGGTCAAATAAGTCAGCCTGCACTCAGACAGGACACATGGTAAAAATCTTTGAGTAAGGAGTAGGGGATTTGACTAATGCCTTTTAAAGCAGACATACCATAGAAATCAAGTTTAAGCTTTTGTCTTTGTATTTACACTATGTAAAATTATATATTTATAGACATAGATAGAAATTTTACATTTTTCAAATATTTTCATATGAATTAGCTAAATACCCTGTTGCTATTTACATTAAAATGTACATAAAATTAGGAATTTTTTTCCAAATTTCCAAGCATTTCTATCTTTTCTTGTTTAAAATTCTTTTGACTTAAGTGTAATTTCCCCCATCTTACAATTTCAGCATTCCAATGTGTTTCTATTTCATTTCAAGCATCTAGAGAGATGGTGAGCCACTTCAAATGGACAGAACAGTACAAGAGTTTCACCAGAGAGCCCAAAGTCTAACCTTCCAGGTATTTGCTCCTGTGAATACTTTGAAGCTCAATAGCATTACTCTGGTGACAAGGTTCCTCTTACAGAAAATGGATCTTTCAAATGCTTGCACATGTGAATAATTTTGTGCATCTGAGCAGTTGTCTTCTGTGAAACTACTGCCTTGTGTCAAGATAACCATGTGTGGATGTGCTTCCAGGCATGAGGAGGTTCCCAGAATGATGATCCTGGGGGCTTATTGGAATAAGTTTTATTGACCACCATGAATAAAGTGTTGTACTTGAGATCATGCCATTAGCAACATGCAAAAATTCCACAAGCAATATTGATGAAATTTAAACCCAAATTTTGAAGAAAACACAGATTTGATTTTTAACAGGGGATTTTAATATTAAAATGTCTCTTTGAAAATTCACTGCAGCAAGATCAGTAAATATAAATAAAACATGTGAAGAATATTAATCTTAGTAAAATTGAAGAAGCAAGCTGTCAATGGCTGTCAGACACAATATGAACTGACAGTTGCATGGCTTACGGTCTGACATCGGGATCGTTACCTGTCTGTTTCTCTATCAAAATACCTACAGGGAATAAGAGTTTGCAGATTGCAGGCATGGGTGGGAGTGGGGAAAGGGGAAGAGCCGTTAAAATGGAAGCTTAATGACAGCTGTGAAACATACGTATGCAACATATTCATTAGGATTAATCATCAGTCCAAAGGAATGGCTTACATCATTCATTATCATCAGTACTAGGGAAAAGCTTTAAAACAGCATCTATAGCTTTCAGATCCCACTCCTTCCTCAAATCAAACTCAAACCTGACACACAACCTTTTTCTGGCTGCCACATATACAAAACCTATAGGTGAAGCTTTAGTCATGTTCACATATTCAGACAACTTACAGGAATGGGTCAGATGTTAGCAGCAGATCATCATGTGGAAGGATGCTGCAGGCTTTTCCACCCTCCTCCCTCAGTCAGGCTCCTGTGGCCAGCCACCCACCCTCCCAGGATAATAGAGAACCCCCCTGGGTCCACCTGGAATGACAGGCAGGAGAAATGAGTCGCAGGCAGCTACCTCTGTGACTGCAGTCTGCACTCCCAGGAGGCCATCCAGGAAACAGCTGCCTTGGTAAAAGTTGATTTTTCATGGAAACTATGGTGTGAAAGGGTGTCTGGGGTCACGGAGAGCACCGATCACATTCCTTCTGGGCTCCCAGGATGGTTAGAGTTTGCATGGCCATTTATGTGATATGGGAGGAACCACTGGGAGATTTCTTTTCATGGTAGTCCCTTTCTACAAGTTTTACCAGTAAACACCTTCGTCCACACCTGCAAGATCCTGCTGAGGGTTGAGCACAGTGGTCTAAGATTGACTACACAGAATCATCAGAAAAATTCAAAGAAGTGTGAAGCTCAGAGGAACTAGCAGAGAAGATGGGTCAGCTCATGTTCATAGAACCACTGACCCACTTTTCTGCACTCATTTTAGGCAACTGGGTGCACAAAGCCGCTGATGTGCAAACATCTCCCATTAGAGCAGCTGGCTGGAGAACCTGGGGTCAGATTTGCTCACCTGGAGGCTGCCCAATGCCACCTTACTGACTTCCAGATGTTTTAAAGAAAGCAGCACTGCATGCAAGAAATGCACTGCAGCTCACTTGATCCCTAAGCAACTACAAACCAGGATTGGATATAAGCCGGGAACCTGTTAGCTTAAGATGTTGGAAAGCATTCCAGAAAAAAGTTAGGAAAATGCAGCTTTTTCCCCTTCAGATCTAAAACTGCACCTTCATATGCTCTGAGGAGCAGAATCCCAGAGCCCACAGCATTCACCTCTTCCCAGCCTGGGTGGCTGGGCCAAAGGCCACTGTGAGTCACAGGAACCTTGTCTGTGAGCTTTTTTTAGGCTCCTGAGTAGTTTTTTCTGCACAAAGGCTGACTAAAACAGAATATAGTTGGGTGCACAACACAAACTTTTTCTATTAAATTTTGCTCAGTATTAAAATATGTATCCATTTCACCCATGCTGAAAGCCATGACACCCTCTTGTCATAAGCATTCATGCAAGAAAATAGTACTAGTATATCTTTATGGAAAATTTTATGCACATACATACTGATGACTTTCATTTTAAAATGTATTTCTGGTGAGGATTCAGACAAGGAACCTGATGAAGGTTGCACTCATTCACTCTAAGAGCAGAAATAATACCATGTGACAAATCACCATCAAAAATGCAGTTTTGATGGCAAGTATTTAATACCAGCTAGAGAGTGAAAAACAGCTCACAGGTAGAATCTTTGCAACATTTATCAAGAATTTTAATAACAAATGCATAAAAAATAATGCAATCTCCTAGCAGTAGCTTGTTAAAACTTGACTGAATCTCAGAATTTTAGCAGAACATTATATTAAAATTTCAACTGCCAAAGAAAAATAAACCACATTGTTAATGATAATTTATGCAGCAGAATTTCATGCTTTTCAACTTGTTCCATGACCTTAACTATTAGAAAAAAGTCCCACTTACAAAGCACATTCCTACAAACTCCTTCTCTTATATTACTGACAGTGAAAAGAATGGATGAAACAACAGGAAGAATCCTCACTGACCTCATGCAGCTTGTTTGTTTGTTGTGTTGCGGTTTTTTAATGTAAGAAATACAAAATTGAAGTCTCTCACACTTGATAATTTCCCTAAAAATTCACAGAAAAGTGTAAATGAAGATACATGTATTTGCTTTGTCTGGTAAGAAAAATATTATCAAGATATTTATATTCATTAAACAATATATAACTATTTAATATTAATATTGTCTAGATCATAAAGTATTCATTTTCAGACCTTCCTATGATTGGTATATTGTGTAAAGAAGGTGATTCCCAAAGGCATACTAGCTCCCACAAACCCAAGAAACAGCAGAAATTACACAAGTCATTATGTAGACACCTCTTCAAATTGTGGATGAAGTGGATTTCAGTGTGAGTTAGCAGACAGAGACTGAGTACCTATCATGATTCATAATATCATCACCCTGTCCTGAGCAGATGTTAGAGGATATGGACTTGCTATTGTTCTGTGTGCAGGTGGAATTCTAGCACAAAAAAGAAAATGCCAATATTCCCACTTTCATGTCATTGCCACATATGTAATGAATTCTTAGGATATTAAAAAATACACGTGCTTAATTTCTAGTTATTTAACAAAATACATAACCCCTTGGGGCAACAAAAGCAAAACTTTCCCAAGGTTAGAGCCATAATTTATATGGAGATTTCTTCTGCAGTGACAGGCAGTGGCCATAGATTTTCCTGTCTCTCTCCACCTCCTTTTCTGGTGTCTGTCATGATGTACACCATGAAAGTCTGTCAGTGCCAGGGATTTGACCTGGGGACTGCAAACAGGTCTTAGTAAAGGTCACAGAAAGGCATAGCCAAGAAATGGAAGACCTTTTTTTGGATGTTTCTCCAGTACATCCTTCAAGCTGCTTTAGGTACAAGCCTGTTTTCACTCTCTGTCACACTCTTTGGCTTGGGTTTTTTAAATTAAAAAGAGAGTTCAAATCTAAAATCCTAGTAAGCCTTAATGACACCTCTCTCTTAACTCTTTTCCTTCCCTCTTGCTTTGATTACTGCTCTAGTCCTTTATCATTAAGAGAAGACTAGACATTCAAAAGTTCATGTGGAGGAAAAGCCTGTCCAGTGCTGAAATGATGTGGTGTGTGATGCCTTTCAGTGAAGGGAAGTCCATGGGGAAAGGTCACTCTCAAAATGTCTCACCTGCCTTCCCTGGCACTGTACCGTGTGTGGCCTGAAGGGCATTTGTGGTGCTCACTGAGTGCCTGTGCAAGTCAGGAGGCAGAAGGATAGGCTCTGGCAGGTGTCTCAGTGCTTAACTCCTACTCTCCTAAGGGGTGTAAGCACCCTGTCCTTAAATCTAGTGTGCAGAATAAGAGACAAGCAGGGAGTGGGCAGGGAACAAGCACCCCTAAGAACCCATGATATTGAATGAAGTATTTAGTCAGATGAAGTGAATTCTCCCTTCTAAGAACCTGATTCACAAGGAACAGAAACCTGGATTTGCTAGCTTGCGATCAAGGCTTTATAAACTCCCTTGATAACCATGAAGGTGCGCTCTCATTAAGGCAGAAAATCATCCCTTTTACCCAGCAAAAATCTGCTTTTACACGAGGCTCATTATCCTCTTGCTTAACAGACTAAAGCGCAGCCTCTGCTACTGACACACAGCCCTCCAGACCTACTTGGTGCCATGGGCTGCTGTAGGGTGTGATGTACCAGCTTTTCCCTGAAGCTGTAAGAGAAACCACAGTGCTCCTTCATTTGTGTTACAGGCCTTGCTAACACAGCTGTGCCCAGGATGCTGAACACTCCCCTGCTAAACCAGCTGTTGGACATCCAAATAGAATTAGCCTACATCTCAGAAGACCTCACTGTCTTGAGTTAAAGTAACAGGGGCTTTTTCTTTCAGGGCCAAAATACAGGTTTTGGCATCTAAACTAGGTTTAAAAATTCTCTCCGAGACCTTAGTGTGGCACATTCTAGATTTGCAAGCTAAGTTAAAAATACACCTAGTTCATATTCCTTACTTTTAAATTAACATATGTCATTCTAATGATTTGTCAATTCAATTAATGCAGAGACAAGCATTGTCTTCAAGATTGTCTGAAACAATGGAAACGAACTGTGACTAGATGGATAGGATTGAATAAGAAGTGTTTCTCAGGGGTATATATGGACATATAGTTTTAACTTCCTTTCCAACTGATGATATTCTATGATTTCCTATGAAAAGGAAAGTGAGACTCAGAAGTAAAAAAATGATTGAGACCTTGGTTTAGCCACTGTTATTTACATGAAAGCTGATCTTGACTTGTGTACAATTAAAGACGGAGAAGCAATTACATTCTTCCTCATCTGAGATTGCTGGAAATACCGAATATTCATTTCCTCTTAGTGTTGTCCTCAGACAGATAAAGAGGCAGCTCTGGACCCTACAGAGGCAAAGGTAGGAAATAAGTAAATCGTGAAGTTCCTAGGAAATGAACTCTAGACATTTGACTTCACTAGGGCTGCATGCCATATTCAAGACCATAATCTTCGTGTATGAGCAAGGAAAGGTTGATAAAAACACATACCCACACATTCTTCTCTGCTTCCTTATTTACACATTTTGTATGTGAACCAATAAACCACACATTTTTCATCCACACTATTCGTATTGAGCAGAGTCATGACAGATTACTGCAGACTGGTAAAAGCTTTCTGTGGAAAATTTTAACCCATCTGGAGTGTTGAAGATCACCTGATTGTTTTGAGATATTTTTAGTAAGAATGGTAGTTGGTCTTTAAATTAAAAATTAAAAATCTCCATCCTTTGCCAGATGCTTTTACTAACTTGTCAAGAACGTCACATTTTTTCCTGTTGGCGATAATCGGATGGTTTGAGGCTTAAGTGTTTACTGGAAGACAAAATATGGTTTATTCTGTGCCTGATAGCCAGTTTACATATACTTCTCCATCTTGATGTTAGCTCTATAAACCATATAATTTGGTGGAATAGAAAATAATAATCTGATTTAGGCTGTAGCAAAGCATACTGTTATTGTTTCACTCTGGAGAAAATTATGGGGTCTGTATATGATTTTTTTTATTTTTATATTCAAATCAATTATTGTTGATTTTACCTGCAAGGAAAGTATCCCATAGGCAAGGACCTGAGCCTAATTAGCATGAACCAGTACACAAGTTTAAAACTATACAAAAATGTACTGTGAAACCCAGATTTATTGTTCCATTTTTTTAAAAGTCACAATTCAAACCTTTAGTGACCCACAGAAACAGGCCATGCCAATATGAACTTTTTCATATTGGTTTCCCTTTGTTGTTGTGGGATTTCAGCACCATCACTGTCTGACCTGAAGTGTCTCACCTGCGGAAGGTAATGGCAAAGCATCGGCAAGATGATGAGGCACTTGTGGTTTTCTTTGGGTAGGCGCCTACC
Organism: Pomatostomus ruficeps; assembly: GCA_013400735.1. Lineage (NCBI taxonomy): Eukaryota > Metazoa > Chordata > Aves > Passeriformes > Timaliidae > Pomatostomus > Pomatostomus ruficeps. The sequence continues at coordinate 53,224 of VYZT01004130.1, read as the reverse complement.
ACAAGGATGTATCTTATTTCCAACAGTGATTCCATGATAATAGTGTCTGGATAAAACCATCCTGAAAGGATTACACTTTGCAAGAGAAGAGGTATGGTTTTCATTTCCTGTTCCCATTTCTACCCACCTGTTTTTCTCAGTTCCTTTCCCTTCCTCTTTTATGGTTTTCCTTCTTTAGCTCAGTTTAATCTAAATTTCCCCTTAATTCCTTGTATCTACTTGGTATTCCAGGTGTCCGATTCCTGCCTTGCTCGCTAGCCCTGTTCTACCAGGAGTTCACTGAGCGCTGTTTAGTGTTCAAGAGAAGACTTGGCAGTAAAGACTTGGCACCCATAAAACTTAGTGCTTCTGTGCTGTGACCTTGAGGTACCTCTAAGATGTAGTCAGAAATGCTCATTAAACAGTTAAGAAAAATATCTGAGGATGCAAAACTACTAATTTGGGGCCAGATGGTGAATCTGAGGCAGAGCTGGGAGCACCCCAGGCTTGTGTGCCTTGCCTTCCGTTCAATGACTTTTGCTCCTTATGTCTGCAGTGACTTTCATCTGGAAAGCTCAATATACATCCAAGTAAAGTCGGTGCCTCTAAGAAGTAGAAAGCAGTGCATTTATCTCTATCTCTATCTTTGCTGCACACGTACAGGAAGATTTATAACTTGTATATATTATAAGGGCATATTCAGAGTCAATGGTAAGCAGATCCCTTGGTCAGAGATGTCACGATGCTTCAGAGTACCTTGGTTTGTTTCTTCACTATAACCTTGAAATTCAGACTAGATACATAAAAAGGTTCCTCCAAATTACTCTAAGACAATACATATTTGCACTGGCATAATGCATAATGTGTGGTCAGTTGCTTTTCAGAGCAAAACTGAGACCGTAACTCAACTTCACCAAATATAAAGTTTGTTTTGCTTTGATTTTTAGACAAACATCCAAAGCTTCCAACACACCCACAACAGGTATTTAAAGTAAAAGCCAACAGCAACTGTTTGCACACATCTCTGTTAAGTAAAACTGCAGTCATTATGCAGTTCTTTTTCTGTTTCTTGCATTACTCTTTAGAGTATATTGCCTTCTTGATTCCCTGTTACCAGCTGTACATATTCTTTGAGATCCAAGTCTTCATACTTAATCCAGAGGGTATGAGTACTAAATCTGTACTATTATACTGTCTGAAGTAACAATAATTAGAAATTAATCAACTATTTTTAGCCCAACTGTATATTTAGTATCAATATTAAAACACAAGAAAATATTAAAACTTAAGCTCTCAGAAAACAAGTCTTCTGCAGAAAATTACTGTAAAAAAGCTAAAGGAAGCAATGAAGAATGAAACCTTTTCCCTAGTGTTTTAATTGATGTCTGGAAAAGACATAGTCTTTTGTAAAGCTGTATTTAAGTTCATTATTACATTTCCCAGTTAGTTCTAAAATGCTGTAGAAAGTCTTCTGTTTTCTATTATATCCTGCATAATGATACAATATCTCTTACAAAGACAATTAGCAGTCTTTGCATATCAAAATGCATATCTGAATGAATTTTTTTCTGATATGCAGGTGTCACACAGATTGTGGAAACAGTAAGAAAGTAGGTATATTTCTATTTCCATAGGAGTAGATATTCTGCTGTCCCATATCTGCAAAGCTAAAAGGATATTCTTTATCTTTTCAAGCATTAAAGAAATGTTGAATAATTCATTTCTAGAAGTATTAACTCTACCAAAAAAAAAAAAGAAAAAAAATCTCTTATTAGTTTCCCTGTTTGAAGACATTGCAAAATCTTTCTTAGATAATAATTTTACAAATGTAATGTCCTTGGGAAATGAAACTCAATGCCTGCTTCTCTAATCAGACTTGACTCTCTGTTTACTTTATGTGTTTCTGCCTATTCTGTCATTGAGATAAATAGATGAAATTCCTGAATAGTAGCAGAATGGTAATTATTAGTGGCTATTATAAGAATTTAAATCACTACCGAATTCTTGGATTAACTTTATAGTATGTTTAAAAATATTGGGTAGGAGGGAGAGATGGGAAAGAGAGACAATGAGGCATTAAACTAGTTTTTCTTCAACTCTAAAAATTTAAAGTTATGAAAAGGCGGAGGGGGAAATCTAGTTTTTGCTGCTTTTCCAGCTAGTCTGCATCTTGGCAGGCATAGATGCATCTCTAAGAAGACACTGAAAAGTTTTACCTTTGTTCTCCTTTTATGATGTATCTCTTCAAAAGACCGAGTCACTTAGGAAATGAAAAATCATCATTGTTGAACTGGATAACAATCGTGACTTATTTCTCAGGTATTCTGAGCACCTTCCTTGGCTTACTCAGCATGATGGTCTTTGAGGTGAGATTAGGGTACTTGCAACTAACCAGGCTTGAGACCACAACCTGGTGTGAGGTGACTATACTTCCTTTATTTCAAAGCCCTAGGGAGGGGAAAAAAAAAAAAAAAGACATCTCAAAATGTGTTGGAGCAAGAATCACATAAGGAGTTTTAACAGATACAAGGCCACTATTACTTAATCTACTGCAATGATCAGATTGAGCTCCTCATTCCTGTGGTGTTTTTCATGCAGATAGAAGCATTTCTCCGCATGTTTTAGGCTTGCCACTTTCGAGAGCAATGTCCCCAAGGCAGGGACTGGCCCCCAGTGGGGCTTGGTAGAGAGCCTGCCTATCCCAGCGAGGGAGGGCCTGTTCCCAGCTGGTCTACAGGCACCAGAGCACCCTCTGAACCACCATCTCTGCCCACAGCCCTCCTGGTGCAACCTAAAAGCTTTAATTTCAATAGGGGAAAAGATGGCAGGATGAAGTGAAACAAGGGAAAAGAACAGTGCACCACACAAAACCTGGTTAATTTTAATGGCAGAAGCAAAGATGTTAGTTCATACTCTCTATCGATTGCTTTAAATAAACAGCATGTCAATAGACCAGAACAATATAGGGAAAAAGTTGTGAAAGAATGGGAAGTAAATAGAGGGAAGGGACATCGTGGTGCCCAGGAAGCAGTTCTTGCCATAGGAAGGGAATAAATTATGCATCTTCATCAGAGAATACTACAGTAGAAATCTGTCAGTAAAAGATACTGAAAGTCTGTACCTGAAAACAACTCCTGTCTGTCCAGACAGCAGGTGTAGCAAAGTCAGCAGTGTGGTGGAAGCTCTACTCCATCTCCTCATCTTGCTGGGAGATTGAGATTTCATTTGAGTAGGAGTTTTATTCTCTGCAACCAAAGCTTAGTGTCTCTGCTTGAATAACCCTGGGGTGCCACTTCAAGTGGTCCTGGAACTACAAGAAACTGCACTACACCCCACTGCCCTTTTGATAAAGACCATTGAACATACATTGGATGGTAATACCATAGTTTTCAGTAGCTAACAACCTGAATTTGATTAAAGTCAGTAACTTAGAAGGAAAAGCTACCATATCCTATTACCAATCCTCTAAGCCAGGTCCCCATGTGCTTTTATCTTAATGGCTGCTCTGCAGATTAGTAACTGGTGTCCCTCCATCCATCCTTTTTTATTTCCTACTTTAGAAACAAGAGGAAGTTCCCTGTCTATACTCATGTCCCATGGGAAGCTGCAAATAAGAAGCTCATTTTACTGTTTACACTAAATTACATCATGCAGTTATTGCCCTATTTATTTTCCTTCTGTATCTTCATCAATTTTATAAATTGAAAATATATTGGCAGGGAATAATTCTAGTCTTGACATCTAACTTGTACAATGTGTCAACAAGGGAAGTATGAATTGTTTTTCTTTTTGAAATAGGTATTCAAAATGCAATCCAAAGGACTCAGGACTACTTTTTTGTATTGAAGAAGCACAGAAAAGATGTAGTTATTATATTTTACTGTGATGTCAAATATGTATATACAGACAGAAGAACATTTAGCATATAACAATATGCAGTTAGTTATCCAGAAATATTATTATTATGAGAATTTTGTTAGGTTTTTTATTATAAGAATTATTATTATAGAATTTATGAGAATTTTGAGAATTAGTATTTTTTCTTATCATGATATCAAACAGCACAGTATTACGATTTTACTTTCCAATATTGCAAAAAGTATAAATAGTGATTGCAGTAAGTTCCTATTGTAGAGTCCTGGTCTCTGTCCATTTTAAAGGTATACATCATTAAAAACTAAAATATGTATATACCTGAAGATCATTCCTGCTAGATTCTGTAAAGATCTTTTGAAAATGGCCAGTCTTTACTACTCCTAAAGTATCTCCATCTGAAGTCCAGAACACTGCGGAACAGTTTTTTTAAACCACCCTTCACTTAGGAGACTTGTCTTTAAACTGACTAATGAACTCTGTGTGATGCCTGATGCTGGGTGGCAGCAGCAACATGGTGGGGGCTGCATTGTGCTATTCTTAGAGCACTATCCACAAGAGCTGGGCTAAGGCTGGAACTCCTGCTCTACCTTTTACCCCAAGGAATGCAAAATACTTACAGCTGGTAGACTCCAGGTAAGTGGATGAAGCAATTATCTGCAGATTTAAACAGAATACATCTAGCCCACGTGCTGTGTTGCTGTGTGTTTGTGTAATGGTTGGCTGTCAGACTCATAGGATTCCTCCCGTGCTGCCCACTTGGAATTACCGAAATTTAGCTACCTCTAGGACAGCCATATGAAAAAGTCAAACTCATAGAATCACTTTGGTTGGAAAGGACCTTTAAGATGTTTATATGCTGTTGCAGAGGGAAATTTTTTACATAGACACCAAAGCAATACTTACTACTAAAATGCTTCTATGGGTCATTTCCAAATGTGTGGAAAACAGGTTTTTGAGATTCCATCTATGTTTCCACAACTTTTTGTACTGAGAAACAACCTTATTTACTTGTACCAGTTTCTGCCTAATTTTGTACCTGAAGAATGATCACTCTGAGCCCAACACTGCAATCTACTAGTGGTCCACAGATTTATGAATTCCTTATTGTGAGAGAGGGAAAAGTTATAATCCTTCTTCTCAGAGGGGCTGAACTACTGTTAAAATCTCAAGATGGAAATCCTCTGAGATGTCTGACCTGTGTTTTGGAATAGAACGGAGGTTAGGAGTTGCAAAAGAGGAGTGAAATCCCTCACAGGCTTTTTGACCACGTGGCTTTCTCTGGGCAATGGCAGAGCAGAGAACTAAATCTAGATGCTCTAATTCTGTGCCTTAGCCAGTAGGCCATCATTTGTCTCTAGCAGTTAAGGAGGATGAATTGGATCAAGCAGGTTATAAACCAGTATTGCAACCTCAGGCTAAATTGTAGGTCAACTTTGCAATCAACTCAAGGCCAGGATTTTACTTGGCGCCTTCCCCATGTGTCTGGAAAAGAGAACGAAAGATAAAAATACAAAGTTACCCAGGATTTATAAAAATTTTTGTTAAAATTATTCAACTTGGTTTACAACTTCTAATGATTATGACTATACTGCTGAATTTATTTTTTTTAAAATAAAAGAAATTGCAATGGATTTATTGGAAATGAAACTTTTTTGTAAGAGACTGTCTTAGTCAACTGTGTTCTGGGTTCAGTTTTTATGCTCATTCTAGTAAGTTTCACAGCGACTGGAGGCATATGGCATTTTGTTAAACCAAGGACAGTAGAAATAATGTAAACCTATTTTCACTCCTGAAAGTACAAGACTTTGGGTCACTTTGTCTGTAGACTTTTCTAGAAGCAAAGTAATTATGTCATTTTCATATTATAAGATACATCCAAGCCATGCATCTTTGTAAATGCAGCCTGGAGGATGATGCTTTCTCTTTAAGGGAGGATCTTGCAAGAAACAGACAATGCCACTTGCAAAAGAGGCATTTACAAAACTCAAATGCATCTGCATTAGGGAAGAAAAATCACTCCCACTTACTTCTGTTAACTGTGCTAATTGCTGGTCTAGCCACTAATCTTTCAGACAAGCCTTGTGAATTACAAAAAAAAAAATAGATGAGAAAAGAATAAATGTTATGCCTGATTGTTTCAGTTCAAATCATAGAATTGTTTAGGTTGGAAAAGACCTCCAAGATAATCAAGTCCAACCATTAACCCAGCACTGCCAAGTCCACTACTAAGCCATGTCTGCAAGTGCTACATTTACAAATCTTTTAAACACCTCCAGGGATGCTGGCTCCGCTACTTCCCTGGGCAGCCTGTGTCAGTGCTTGACAACTCTTTCAGTGAAGAAATTTTTCCTAATATCCAATCTAAACTTCCCCTGGTGCAACTTGAGGCCATTTCCTCCTTTCAGGCAGTTGTAGAGAGCAATAAGGTCTCCTGTGAGTCTCCTTTTCTCCAGGCTAAACACCCTCAGCTCCCTCAAACACTCCTCATGACACTTGTGCTCCAGATCCTTCACCAATAATGCAGCTTTATAGCTAAACATTTATACTTATATGCAAATGTGATGATAAACTTTCTTATTGCCCTTAATTCTTCTCAGGTCCTGAATTCACAGAGACAGTACGACAGCAACAACAGCAGCTCCTGCATGGAAGGAAGCTGCAGATCTGCAGAAGGAGGGCTCAACCAGCACTGAGCTTTGGCAGACCTGGAAGCCCTGGTACAGACTCTGACAGACGAAGTTAATGATTTGGACTCTTCTGCCAGTGCCCAGAGCCTCCAAACCCAAGTTTTTTTGAAGATATCTTTCACACATTGACAACATTCTACCTGTATGCATCTAGCTGATTCAGAACTAAGGATGAAAGATTGCTAAAGGTGAGATGGTGGTCCCACGTCATGCAGGAATGATTCACTCTGAACACATCATGAACTTCAACTGATTCCCTTGTTACCTACCAGGCAGATTTGGCATCCCATTCTGAGGACTCATGTTCAGTAAGGCCAAAGAGGATCCTGCCTCTTAGTACCAGCCTTAAGTCCTAAACTGTATATTTTCCACATTCTGAGGATAAGACTGAATGAGATACTGGCAGGAAGCTTTTTGTGAACCACATACGCTACTGCACTCTCACTTTCAACCCAGACCCATCCTCTGGCTCTCAGAGAGAAATGGGCAGCTGGGACTTCTGGTCACACAGGTCTTTCCATTTGCTCTCTGTCCTAGGAATGAGGTCTGCAGCCACAGGCTGCACTTCACTAGCTGCAGGAAAGTCACCTCCCATCCACCATCCAGAGATGAGGTCAGTGGATAGGTCCTCCTAGGCCTGGGTGGGATTTTGTAGCATTTTGATTGACTCAGGCCAAGCTGGTGCATGCTGATGACTGTTTACAGTAGTCATGAGATATTTACAAAACATTTCCAGGTAACTGTGTTTCTCCTAGTGTGTCTCTGATGAGACAGTGTAGTAAAACACACTGCTCAGGTTTCCCTTTGTAGGTGCTGTAGTGTGGCTGTTCAACCAGAGGGCAGAAGACATTTTATGCCTGAAGAATTTCAAGCCATTTCCTCTTTCCTCTTGATCCAAAGGAAGAAAATGCTTTAAATTATGCAGGGATGAAAAAAGTCCCTGAGCAGCCTGAGAATGCAAAGGAAAAGGGAAGATGGCTTAAGCTATCTCTGATTCAGTCCCTCTCGGCTGCATTAAAGGTACCTTGGTGACAGGTAAGTATCTTGGCCACTTTCACGTGGTATTGGCTGATAATAACAGAGGTGCCATGAGAACAAATTATCTTGTGACTAACGCTGATTTTAAGGATGCATATTCTCTTCGGTATTAGATAGGAACACTAGATACCAAAGTCAGCATTACCTGCCATGCTACTGGATTAGACTTTTTTACTGTACCAGATGCTAAATCAACTGAGAGATTTTGCTTACCAAAGCAAGCTAATGAAACAATGTTTTATAAAACACTTAGAATTGTATACCTTGCCAAAAGTTTCTGTAATATGGAAGACGACGAAGTCTGACTTCCTTCTTTCATAGATTGCCAGGTGGCACCTCCCACACATTCAGTCTGGCCACATTATTTGAAAATATTTTTGAACAGAAGAAAGACATTTTTTCTTTATTTTAATATCTTTATTAAATATTGTCAAACAGTACTAGTTTTGCTAACACAATATAAGCGTTACTTTTTAAAACTAATTATACAAAGGGATTAATTTCAGAATTTCATTAAAAGCTGGCTAAGCAAAATAATTTATACTGCCCAGAAAAGGCTCTGTTAGTATAAGGCTACATTTTTCCCTGTATTGAATGAGCTGCTTGGGGGTAATTAGATGAAGCAGACAAAACCAAGCCAATCCGCAGGTATCTGCCTCCCCCTGGAAGGAGGTACTGTATGTAGGAACCTGCAATGAGGAAGGAGACGAGGCTGACAGAGTCTGTAAGAGCCACTGCTGCTGCCTGTGACTGGAGTACCACCCACTCCAGCAACCCCAAGCTGTTCCCTTCACCCAGAACCAGCTCAGGCATGGAGCTGTCCTTGCCCACTGTGCTCGCTGGGCATGTGCCCTGTGCACCACATCAGACATCAGCCCAACCCTGGCATTTCTCTGGGTTCCTTTGGCATAACTGAGCTCAGGACCTTGTGGCAGGAGGGCTGACTAGGAGGTGAATGTATGAGGGGCCCAGGGAAGTTGCAGCTGGCCAAAGTGCACATTGCTGGCTGCTGGGGTGATGCTGTTACAATGGCAACCCAGCAAATTTCTGCTGTGACAATTATTGTGTACAATCACCAGTACACTGGTAAGAGTAACCCGTGTTTTTATTTCTTCAGGATAAATCTTCCTCAGGACTCCTGCTCTCCAGAGTGTAGGGGGGAGCAGGGAGAGTTGATGCACCTGTGCATTTACCAAGTCACCATGGAAAAGGTAAATTCATAAACCTAATGTTATCCGTTTGGATGGGAAGATCCATGGGTGCAGTTATTGACTATGCAGGTGGTGAAACTGAATCAAGTAGAGGGCAATGGGATGAGCCAAAAGTGCTTGCCAGGGATGACTAGACAGGGAGTCTAACTCCACTTGTGGGCCAACTGTTCCATATATCCCACATGACTCATTAGGGTCAAATCGCTGCCCTTGAGGCAAATACAAAGCAAATATACTATGGCCTAGGAAGAACTAGGTATCAATCCTAAATACTGAGTGAAGATAAAAATCAAATCAAAATAATTTGTGCTTTCCAATACCTGAGTCAAAAGGAAAAGCAGATGCAATTCCAGCCAAGGACAGAGTACCTGTCACTTCCTGTGGCTGTGCTGAAGGGAAGTCCCCTGATGGCCAGGGACAGTATGCTTGCCACTTCCCTCTCTGTCAGATATCTCTCCTGTTCTCTGCTTTGTTGCAGCTCCTTGCTGCAGTAGTTTCTTAAGAGTTTTCCACTTCAGATAAATTCCTGGAAAAATGTGAGGGTGTAATTCTGCATGAGCTTTCCAGCTTGGTGTGCACCACAGAGCATGTTAATTCTGATCAACTGTGGACAGAGGAGGAGGAAGCAAAAGTGAAGGACCTGCACTTCCTGCCCCATTGGCACAGCTGGGATTATTGTAAGATCTTGACAAGACCATTCTTAAAGGGCCACTTTTTGCCAGTCTGATCAAAGGATCTGGGAATGTCCATACAGAGTTTTTGTCTATACCTTATAAGCAATTTCCAATCGTTTTTTCACAGAGTGATTTTTCTATGACCTTTCGCTTTGTGTCTCCCCTCAGCTGTAGATTTGGACACTGTGCTATGACCATCTTTTCTATGTCTCCTTGGCATCCCATTTGGCATCTCCTGTCAGCAGCACTGCCTATTCCTCTTCTCTGACCTGCTTGTGTCTGAGGTTCTCCATTCACTTGCTGTGCTTTAGCCACAGACATGAATGCAAAGAAGGAAGCATTGATTTTCTTTCTTTCAGCTGTATTAATGCAGCTGCTTACTGGAACTCAAACTTTTATTATCATGTCATGCCAATACAAACATGGTACATGGGGTAGGGTTTTACCCACTTAAAAACCAGCGCCTGAGATGTGGAACAAGGAGAAACATGGCCAAAGAATTTAATCCCTGCTTGCTTGCTGCTTGGGAGGGGCAAGTGAGGTGACTTTTTACAGGTGACAATTACTAGCCAGAAACTAGGTAGACTTTCCTAGTGAACATACTGCTCTTGCTTTGCATATCCAGCCTTAGGACAATTCCTTAGTCTGTTGATACTCTATAGGCAAACTTAATATTCATAAACTTTCCAATTTTCAGTACTTCACTATTGTTTAAATAAAGCTCTTATAATAAAAGGAAGTAAAGGTTGATGTGTATAGAATATTCATCATGGTGTCTCACTCTTCCCTTCATTCTTCTTCTTTTCTACCATTGTTTATTGTGATCCTTTTCTATGCTAAGCCTAGGTTATGCTCAAAGATCTTTTAGTTACTTAATATGCTGTGCACGCTTCATGTGGTGTAGAAATATATGGAGAACACTTACACTGGTCAATAGCGGGTGCTGTCCCAGTGTGATGGAAAAGAGTAATTTGATGCGGAAGAACACATGGTCAGAGGACTGGAGCCAGTAAACCTATCTTCCCAGGGATTATACCACTTCCGATAGAGATACCCACAGCTCTGCAATGTTCAACAAGTGTGCTATCCCTGCAGCAAATGAGAGCACAGCAGAGTTGGGAGAGCTGGGAGAGGCCCCTGTACTCAGGACTGGTGAGGTTGCCCCTTGAATCCAGCGCTCAGTTTTGGCCTCTGGAGTGTGTCCAGAGAAGGGTAATAAAGCTGGTCAAGGCCTGGAGCACAAGTCTTACAAGAAGCAGATGATGGATCTGAGGCTCTTTAGCCTGGAGAAAAGAAGGCTTAGAGGAGGCCCTATTGCTCCCTAACACTACCTGAAAGGAGGGTGTAGCCAGGTGGTTCTGCCAGGTAACAAGAGACAGGAAAAGAGGAAATGGCCTCAAGTCTCACCAGGGGAAGTTTAGATTCAATATTAGGAAATATTTTTCATGGAAAAAGTGGTTAGGCATTGGAACAGGCTTCCCAGTCAAGTGGTTGAGTTACTACCCATGAGGTATTTAAAAGATGTGCAAGAGGGGCACTTATGGACATGGTTTAGTGGTGAACTTGGCAGTGCTGAGTTAATGGTTGGACTCAATGATCTTAGAGGCCTTTTCCAACTGTAATGATTCCCTGAGTTTCTTTCTCCAGTTAATATTTATCTTGCAGAGATGGTGGAAGATCTGGTTATCCAACTGATTATAGCACTACACCTCCAGGATGCTATTCTTCACTGCCCTGAACTAAATTTGGTTGGGTTCAGTGGAGTTATTCTTATTTTCACAGTGCCAAGGCAGTACCACTCTGTCTCTCTCCTTTTCATCAGTTCAGTACCCTCTGGATTATTATGGACTCGTGCTTCCCATCAACGTCTAGCAAGAGCCCAGGGCTTTTTTTAAAGCATGTCCCATCAGCTTAGCAGAGATTCCCAATCCTTTCATACACCTAATTTGGAAGAGCCAGACTCAAAAGGCTTCTGTGCTGTTATAAACCAATATTTTTAGAGACAGTTGTAACTTAATGTACCCATTTGGCTGCCTGTCACTGTTTCCCATGCTGAGACCATCTTGAGATCCACAAACATACTTCATTGCTAGAGATGCTGGTGGATGGGAATAAAAGGAGTTTTGTTTTCTTTCTCTTTTCTCAGGTGTGTTAGCTAACAGGTTTTAGATTCCTGTTATTGACAGGACAAATTGTACTTTAATATGGTTTTGTTGGCTCACTCCTAGGACTCATATACAGTTCATAAGACATATTAAAACATTACTTGCTAAGCCTGCACCGGAATATATAATATAGTAGTTAAAATGAGTTAGCTAACACATTTTTGAGAAAAATGCCACTTCTACTCAAGCCAAGACATTCTGTTAATGAGTTGAATATTCCTTCTAGCTCTTTCTGCAGCAAAGGGAAAATAGTTTTTACGTTGTCCAGACCTCTGGCATGGGCTCACACAATAGGAGAGGCAAGAAGGCTGGCCCATGGGACCGTGAAAGGAGGTGAAGTGCACCCCTGCCCTGCAGGGCTGTGTGCTGGGCCATGGCTGAGTGCTCGACAGCAGCTGAGCCTCACAGGAGGATGGAAACAGGGCCATGTGCCTTTGGCTGGAGCCCTGCCACACATGGGACAATGCTGGCTGCAAGGCAATCACCTCTCCCACTGATCAGGCCAACTCTTTTACTGGAACACTGAGAGAAGCTGAGGCACAGCACTGTAAAAGCAACTCAAGAAGAGAATGATGGCCAGGGAATATTAGGATGATGGGTCCTCCATAAAATGAGTGAAACATGAGAGGTCTGGTTGTCAAATCTGATGAGAGTGCCTGATCTGATGTATGCTGAAATTACTCCAAAGATGTCATGACCTGCCTTTTGCCACAGCAAAAGTAGCAGTGATTGCAAGGAACCCAGTTTGGATGCCTTCTGTCAGACCTGTTCCCCCAGCTCCCCCACCCATGAAAGCTTGATTTCTGGAAACCCTGAACTGTGAAACCAGACCTTGTTATCTTCTGCCATTTCTGCTGCTCACCAACAGCTTAAGACCCCCCCAAACCCCTAAGTCCAAGTGACCTCTGGATTGCTTGAGCTCCCCTCAAGGAAATGTGTTTTCAGGTTTTTATATCTGGTGAAAGGGCTCTTGGTATTTTCATCACTTTGTACTATTTTACTTCAGGGTTGGTCTGTTGTTTTTTGGCTATATTTACAAATTCCAGTAAACTATCCTTAAGAGAAAGGTGCTTTTTACAAGTCTCCCATTCAGCATTCATGGCACAAATCATGGAAATTCCTTTAGGCTATGCTGGTGCCAGACTGTGCCTCCCACTTTCATGTACACTTAATAAAATGGATCTATTTTCTTATGACCAAACGATCTTGGTTTCAGTCATATCAGGGATGAAATACAATTGCATTAGTAATCCCATATGTGCAGTGCTTGATCTGTTTCTCGCTGTTTCTTTAGGATCTTTTCCTGCCTTGATGAGGAACTTTTTTTTTCTCTTCAGCTGCTCTTTTCTCTCTTTTTAGACTTTTTCCTGCTCCTTCTCCCTCCTTCTTTTCCCCTCCCCCGTTTACACTTAACCTTCTGTTTCTCCTAGTGTCCTGGCAGGAAGGATATAATGCAATCGCTGCTATACAGTGACAAAAGTAAATATGTAGCTCTGAGTAAGTGCAACAGGGTCGAACAGCCCTTTTGCAATATGATACCACATAATCTGCTTCCCTTCTAGAGATAGTTGCTTGAATGCTAAAGAGTTGTAGCTCCACGGCTTTTACAACTCAATAGTTTTTAACTGTACTTTTCTTTTGCTTTGCATAAAACAGTTCTTTTACTGGGGCTGGTTCTGAAGCTATCTTCCAGACTAAATCTGAAGTGGGAATAAAAGACATGGGTTTGTGTTTCAGATGATTTGCTCATCTTTTGAATATCCGTATGTTTTTCCACACGTAGGAGGAAAAAGGAAAGCTGGATAATTTATGTGTGGTAAAGCCACACGCACACACAGAGACACAGGAAGACTTCTAATGCTAAATCCTTATGACTAAGCACCCAACACAGTAAGCATTCTCTTTAAACAACTGCTGGTGGCATGTGGGCTCTTTAACTTTCCCAAAGAAAATAATAAAGGGTAAAAATTTTCAGAAGAGCCTACATGACTTGGGGGTCTACCTTCCATTGAAAATAAAGGGGACTACTGCATCTCAAATTCCCTGTTGCGTGTGAAAAATTAGCAATACTGAGTGGTGTGTCTGAAATGTATTTTATGTGTGTCCTACAAAGGAGTGCCTTTAATGTGCAACCAGAAGTTTAAATGAGTGAGTTGTTTACATAACCAGTTAAATAGGACTAGTTTAATTAACTGCTTTACAGAAACAGATGCTTTTCAATACCACTGAATTTCATGCGTTAAAGGTGCATGATGATTGGTTCAAATTCACCTGGGCCAGGAGACAGGATGCGGTTCTGGGTGCATTTTCTTTGGCTGTGAACTGCCTTCCAAGACCATCTCCTGTACGCTTGTGCATTCCCCACGCCACATCCTGTCACCCTGAATTGTGCTGATACAACCGTCTGGGAGGCTGCACTGTAAACTCATCATTAAAAATCAGCCTCTAAAAACCTCATGTTCTCTCATTTCTTTGAACATTTTATAGCACACTCTCACAGTTTTATTGGCACATATCAGAAAGAGATAAACAGCAATTCAAGAGCAGGAGCTTATGGGAAAACTGGGACGGGCAACATCTTTAACCTCCTTTCCAGTCAAATAAAATTTAAACCATGGAACCACAGGCTGAAATCACAACTGCATTGTTACTCTTCCAGCAGCAGTACTAAAGAGGCCCTCCTCCCAGGTTTTAATTAGTCTCTTTGCTGCTCTTTCAGTTTACCAGGCTGCGTGGTCCCATAGATCAACCAGCCAATTCAGGTTTCAAATGCATAAATAAAGAAATTATATATCATATGTATAAATAAACAAAATGAAATAAACAAAGAAAAATGGATGAATGGCATACAAGTTAATGGTAGCAAGTAAAATATAAATATGTATACAAATTTTACTTACTTCCATTGGTTATTTTTTTCCCTGGGATGTAGCAAATGATGAGGAAGAGGAAACAGGAGTGGCTAAGCCAGCATTACTAGTAAAACATAAGTCTTCATAAAAGTCACTGATGACAATTCATATTGATTTTAATGGTACAGGCTGAATTCCTGCATTTTGCAACCTTTGCAATATATTCCAGGGAACAGTGGCAGAAGTTGTGGGGTAGGGGAGCTAGAATAGCTGAAGGGGAGGGAAGCAGAAGCCTGAGATTTCCTAAGAGATTGCTTTGGGTTTTATCATTAAAGGGAATATCTTTTCTGAAATACAAACATCTAAACTACTTCTACTATTCAGGAAGCATCTGAGTTTACATGACAAGGAGTGAGGTAGTGTCTTAAAGCAAAATAAATGTAAAGCAGCTTAGAGTTTCAGCAATTTCTTTCTCTGAAGATGACACTACACACTGAAGTGTTTCAAGTGCTGAGGAAGACAAACTTTTAGTCCATGTTGATTTGCACAGATTTAACAGCTGCAACTGTGTATCTGCAGAGGGTTACTCATACCAGAAAATAAAGCAAAAAATTATAATCCCACCAGGAAACAGAATACTTCAAAATTCTGGGCTAATGAAAGTGACACCAAATAACTCTCACCTAGTAAGCTAAAGATGAAACTTTATAGCCACGAACCTAATTTATGGGCTAAGAGTGTCTCCTCAAAGTTCATATTTCTGTGACACTGCTTTGTGAAACACAAGACCTGCGTTGTGTAAGTAGGATTAGACCTAGAGCCTTATTTCAGCAGATTCATAGTTCTAAGTAATACAGAGCTATTTCAAAGTTCAGGCCCGTAAGAAGTCCTACAAAGATGTAATCAGATGCAGATGCTAAAATTTTCAAAGTTAAATCCTTTGTTACCCACTCTGGGAGGAGCCTTAAATATTACAAACAAACACGATAAAATAATAAAAGCCGCAGTTCCTAAATTCACATGGCACTGTGAAACTCTCATTTGGCAGTAAAGGCATCTGCTATCCCTCCTGGTTGTGAAGAAAAAAATCTTGAAAATGGAATTTTAAAGAGTGCAGCATCAGCAAACAAAACAAATCATGAAAAACAGAACTTGCTCTTGTTCAAGTTGGTTTTAATCTCAAAATTCTTAAGCCAATCTCTGTATTTTGATGATTCGTGGATTTTGGACAGATGGAGTTGGAAATGCCTAGTCTGGCACCAAAACCTTGTAAAAAAAACCCTGCTAAGGTTTGATCTGAGGATCTTCTAGATATCCACAAAACTGTAGACACTCAGCTTTCTCTTTTGTATGCTATTTATTTAGATGCTTAAATATACATTTCAGGAATTAATGTAAGGCAACTATACTGAAAATATTGGCTATAGTTAGCATAACACAATTGAATGGAAGAGAATGGAAATTTTTTACAGTTTTTAATATATATTTTATTAATCTGATAGCTCTTTGAATTATTTTAGATATATCCTCTTTCAAATACATCCACAAAAGCCACAAGGTGTGTTATGCAGTGAAACAGAGGTTGGAAAGACAGAGGTGAATACGAAAATTATCTGGTGTGATAAAATAACAATTGGAATAGGAATAATGTGATATGGCAGGTTCTCTGAGGCTGGGACTTTTTCTGTGTCACAAACCTAGCATGTTGTGGCTGCTGCCCAGGAACAGATGAGGGAAAAGCAAAAACAAGTAAGTAGGAAGGAAAGACACTTCAAGCTTGCAAAGACTGTCACTCTACAAAACAAAGCAACTGTGATTAGTGCAGCACTGGAGGAGTGGATCAGAGCCAGGGCTGGGGCCAGGCCCAGGGACCAAAAGCAGTGCTTGTAGCAATGGCACAGGAGATCTGGGAATGGGGATATGACCCAGCAGCAGCAGGTGAAGAGTCCCCTAAATGCAGGGCAAACTTAGAGTGAAAAATGGATGAGTGAAAATGGTGTTGGCACTTACAACAACAGATACTTTCAAAGGTATAAAAGCAATGCAAAGTGATGCACAGAAAAAAAGTATACAAGGGCTCTTATCTCGGTTTCTGGAACAACCAGAGCTGTCTGGGTGTCGTGTTTTTAAAGTCTTCAAGTTTGGAAAAAAATATGTTGGAAAACAGAAAAAAAAAATATCATAGATGAAAAGTGACTTTTATTTATTATTATATTTATTTTTAAGTGTTTGCTTCCACTGCAGTGATTGGAGCCGTGGGTTTATGACCTGATTTATTTTAGCAAAGAAATGACCATCGAGTAGCTTCATACTATGGTCATATACTATTCTAAAACTTTGGACTGCTCAGCAGTAGTTCCGTGCTTTCTTTAGAAAGAAGTAATTTTATAGGTAAGGTACCTTTACAGAGGCCGAACAATGTGTGTGCGTGTGGGTGTGTAAAGGTGCTCATCATCTAATCTCAAGGCAGTGTTTTGCAAATGTACCACACCTCAGTCATTGGATATGCAAACTTAAAAAGGGCCACCTTCTTTTTTCACCATATGCTCAAGCACTGAGTAAGAGAAACACACATAAACAAGGTGGAAGAAATGTCACCTAGAAATATCACCTGCCAGCACACTACAGAAGGAAAGAGAAGGGGAAAGACAGATAAGAAGTGTGAGACAGCATAAGCAAATAAAAAGGCTTACTTGCAAAATAAAGAGATGAAGAAAGGTGCTAAATAAATCTATGTACTACAAGGCAAGTTAATTCTTCTCCTGAGGGGCTTGATTTACATGGGTGGCCTTTACATGCCAGCTAATCCTTCTAGACACTGACCTTGTCAGTAGTGTTTGTGTACTTTGAATAAGAATACGAACTGTTCTTTTAAATAATATCTCCAGCATGGCTAGGTGAGGGTTTTGCATGAGCCTTACACACATAAAGGGCCCAGGGCACTGTGTTCCCCTTCCCACGGTGGGGGTACCAGGCCCTCTGTTCGTGCTGCAATGCAAACAAGCTCCCTCTGACTCCAGAGGGCTTCGGCACTGCAGCACAACTTTTGGCTTTCGGGTCATTGTGCCAGAGAGTACAGACACCCAAACAAGCTGTACAGCAAAGAACTTCCATCTCAGGCAGCTGGAATAAAATTACACCTGGGAGTGTGCTGCAGACATGTTTTCACAAAGCATACTGCAACTCAAATATTTCTGTGTGTTGGAGACAGCCAGGACAACTACAGCACAAGCTCAAATCTGAACACCCCATGTTATACAGGCCGAAGAAAGCCATGTAATACCCTTTTCCTCCAACCTGATCAGGAGTAAAGCTTTGAGTTTGTCAAATCAATGTCAAAGCCCAAGTACTGTAAAAACAAAAAAGCAAAGCAAACCAAAACAAAACCCCAACAAACAAGAAGAGCTATTTATTAGCAATTAAATGCTTTTCAAACCAATTCTGGAGCAAAGATCCAGGCAGAACAAAGAAAGACCTTGATGTTTGGAAAATTAATGCTCTAGTGGCTAAGGAAGCACTGCACAAAATGCCTTATACAGACATTAATAAATGTTAGTCAAAAATGCCAATAAATTGACTTTCAGGGCTCTTAAAAATTCTCTCTGTCAGAACAATATCAACCAACAAGGCATTGTTTTAATAAAAGGTAATAAGCCACAGCACATGGAAAGTTTTAGGTATGAAGGTCCTTTAACTGTTCATGGAATAATATACGAAAATCCATATCATGAGTGCCTATCCACACACAGTCAATGCTGCTATTTGATCATTGTTTAATTTTATGTTTAAACCAGCTGAGACCAGTACAGGTTTAGCATATCCCAGGCAAAAGTGCAAAAACACAGTTATGATCTGCAACTTGTTTTGTCCAAATATCAAAATGTGCAAGGGGTAGCTTCAGATCAATTATTATTTTCCCAGCAATTTAT
This sequence comes from Pomatostomus ruficeps, assembly GCA_013400735.1. Taxonomy (NCBI): domain Eukaryota; kingdom Metazoa; phylum Chordata; class Aves; order Passeriformes; family Timaliidae; genus Pomatostomus; species Pomatostomus ruficeps. The sequence continues at coordinate 34,813 of VYZT01004130.1, read as the reverse complement.
TTCCTCTGTGATAACAACCAGAAGTGAAAAGACTAATTTTAGCTGGAAAGTTCACAGAATCTTACAGTCACAGCCACAGTCACAGCTAATTTGAGGCAAAGAAAGTTAAAACACTGTCAAAATATAAATGCTTCCTTCAGCTGATTCATTAGTTTGCATATCATAACAAGGACTTTGTGTTCTTGGGTAAGGTTAGTGCCTCGAGGACATCCTGCAGATGTGTGCATTCCCAGTCTGAGTTTCTTTAATTTGTTATGCAAACATCAATTCTTTTTAAATACTGCAAAAAGGAGGGCTTTTTATTGCAGCTAAAAAACATCAGCATTAAAAATAGCTGTTCCTCTGATGCTGCTTTTTAGGAGAAAGGAGGACACCATATTCTAAACAGATGTTTACCCATTAATGAATGGTTTATTTCTCATTAGAAGAGGTTTAATTGGCAGACAAACCCTGACACAGCTCACAAGTGAACTCGGTAAGTCCTGCTCCAGGCCACGAGGCCTGGTATTTTTTGACACATTAACTATTTTTCCCCTCAAGGAAACTGTGAACTTTGAAAACCCTAAAGAGCCTAAGAGCAGGAAAGTCTGAGGCTAGCTTATACTTTTACTTTTTCCCTTTTCCTTGTGTGCATGTATTTTAAAGGTACAAAACAAGGACAGAGCTAGCAGCAGAGGGTTGTGTTTTGGCAGAGCTCAGAAAGGATGAAATTTGGGATTTTTTTGCCTTAGAACGGCAGCTGTGGCAGCTCCCCTGCAAGCAAGGCAGTGCCCAGCTGTGCTTTGGATTAAGCAAAACAATTTTGGTGGTCAGCTTGTCTGTGTTATTTTACCCAGGCTGTCCCGCCGTGGGTTTTTCATTTCTCTGAGCCAGGTGGGAAGACAAGGGTGAGTAGAGAGGCATCCGGGGAGCTGGAAGAGGTGCCTCAGGAGGCTCCCACGCCAGCCATCCAATTTCCTGGCCTCTCCCCCTTAAATCCCAGCCACTGGCTTGCTGGGGGTCACTCACAGCTCCCCACCACCCCTTCAAGGCCCCCAGTAGTTGAGAGAGGGGGGAGAAAGAAGGTTAAGGATTTCTTTGGTGGCCTTTGGGGGTTGCCTCAAGCCAAATGCTCTTACTTCTGCTTTGGGTGATGATGGCAGGGGCTTTTTTTGGCATTTTGTTGAGGCACATAAGATGTGGTCCCTGCTTGGTATTTAGTTTCAGATCAGCAGGATGGACCAGGAGACAGAGCCTAACTAGATTCCTGGGGCTTTCAGATCATTTTGGCAGCGCTAAGAGCCATTGGTCTGTGGGGTTCTGATCCCTTTTCCCAGCCCATGTGAAGACGAGAACAAAGACAGTTTGGTTCTCTCAAGAATTTATATTGTGTCATTTGATGCTGAGCACCTCAACTTGAATGAAGGACCCTGGTTAAGTGCCCTGAGGACAGACCTTGTCCCCTAAGCTCTGACTTCAGTGCACCTCTGCCACCTGCTCATGCACCAGTGAAAACCAGGAAGACTCTTCCTGCTGCCTGGGTGCTGTGAGCCATACTGGTCTTGTAGGCCTCATCCAGAGGGTTTCCAGGCCCCCAGATAATTTGCCAGGAAAATAGAAAGAACCCACAGGGACTGCCAGGGTTTCTGCTTCCAAGACAGCCAAGCCTGAAGCATCAGATGCTTGCTGTCCTGCTCTATCAGCCCTGCCAGATACAAGCACAGTCAGCTGATGGGGGAGCAGTGAAGAAGGCAAACAATCCATACACCCAACCCTGACCCGTGTAATCGCTTTCTCTTTCTCCTTTTGTTCCATGGCCTTATGGACAATGGTGCAACATTTCCTTCCAGAGGCAAGCAAAACAGTGGTGCTGCAATAAGCAGATGCTGGAAGGGTCCTGGCAGGAGTTTGACAGGAGGAGCCTGTTGCATTAATGGCAGATCTGAAGAAGGAGGGTGGATGCAACAAGAACACTACGGTGATGCTTTAAGAGGTCATAGTGTGTTGCTGAACTGGGCATATTCCTGCCTCAAGACCCACAAGTGGAACAATCCCATTATGGTACAACCCAACTTCCCACATGAAAACAGAAGATTTCATTTCACAGATTCATTTAATATATTTCATGATATTTTAAGGATAAATATCTTAAATATTGTGTAATATTCCTGTTTTATAACAGGGGTGTTCTATGCAGCAGAAGTGTCAAGCAGATTCCATGGACAGACAGCATCCTGCCACATTTATGGCACCTTATAATGACTCCCTGATCAGTGAATGCTGTCCCAGCAAGGAGATCTATTTAGTTTTAGAGTCAGTGAACAGTGACAGGCATAAATATGCACTAAGCCAACCATACATCAGTGAGCCCAGCTAAATCCAATAGAGGTAACCTGCAGAGGACATTTTTATTTAAAGAATGATGTATTATTTGCAGTTATCTTTTTGTCTCCCCTCCTGTTTCCTGAAAATGCAATTGCAGAAATACAATATTTGGCCCAAATTCCATGCTTCTGTGAGTGATGGAACTAGATGATCTTCAAGGTCCCCTTCCAACCCAAACCATTCAATGATTCAGAGATCTGTGCTGTACTCGGGGCTCTGGGTGTGATGTGCCAGGCTGGTCATCAATACATGCTGCTCACACTGGCTGCAGTTGTCCTTCCAAAGCAACTTCTGCAATTGTGAATAGCTGAAACATAAAAGCCATCTGGAAAGAATTTTATCATCCCAGCTTGGTCCATTAAGTGGATATAGTGACGGGTGTATATATATGTATATACATATCTATAGCAGTGCTACTGCCACTGAACCTTGTCGTGTTTAGGAATTGATTTTCACTTCCCTTCTCATGAAAACTTTGCATAATTGCACTTCTTATCAATTTTTTAGACAATTTTGGTTAACATAGGGAAGAATTTTTCATTAAGTCAAATTTAAATCTGATTCACATGAAGGATTTGGATGTTGGAATAAAATAAGGGTAGAAGGCAAGTTTAATGTCATTAAATATGGTGAGTTAAGAAACTTCTACATGAGGCTGGTCAGCTGGCTATTTCAAAAAAAGTCTGAATTAGTAAGGACAGGCAAACAAAATTATATCCTTACCATAACAATTGACCAAAATGCTGGTCTAAAATTGTGTACCTAAATGCAAGAGAAGTAGAAGATCCTAACAAACATTTATAAAAGGAAGAATTCCCATGTTTCTTTCCGTAACTTGAGCATGTACTCAAAAAGCTATTCTTTTGCATTGTGAGTAATTAGTAATATTCTTCCAGTGCTGTAACAATCAAAAAATTTAGGGATTCCCTGGACATAGCACAGCAGATAGAGTGCAGCCTTGCAGTTCATAAGACTGATCCTAATCTGATAAGGCATAAATAGGAATTTGGCCTCATCGATGTTACCCAGCAGTCCCCTTCCTCTGCCACCACAAGGCTGGAATGACACAGAGACCCCAGCACTGGGGTGCTTGCTCCCTTCTTCAGTGCTGGATCAATGGTGTTCCAAAACACTGATCAGCTGCTTTGTCTGTCTGAAAAGGTTTTGTTTAGGGGTGCAGGCTCCCGAGGCACTGGCCTAATCAGAATGGCTCCAACTGCATCTTGTAAGGCGCATTATCTTTCGTACTCCTCTTCTGACAATTGATAATTGGTCTGTTAAAATGCAGAGTCATTCTGCAGTCAGTGCCTTAGAGTACCAAACAGCCTCCTGGGCTGGGAGCTCCCATTGCTCCACTGCTGCTCCTTTGATGTGTGCCTGGGAATCAGCATGCCAGGCTCTCTCGAACTTAAGATCCCAAACACATTTTCAGGACAGAAGGGAAATACAATGTCTTTCTTCCTGTGAAGATTAAATGCTGTGGGGAGGAGCATGTTACAAAAGCTGTAGACATATTAGGTGTTTAAAGGCAGACAGAGCCAGTTGGTTTTTTGTGGGAAATGTAGAGCACAGAGAGAGCAGGCAACTCTGGGATTTTGGGGTGTCTCAGTTTATACCTCAAAAAGAGGTGAGAGTTGCTTCTCTCTAGTTGTTCTTTTCTTCACCCATTCTGTCCCGTTTCCCTCCCCCAAGATACAAATATCCAAGGAACATGTTGTATGCTACTGGAAAAGACTTTAAAATAGCAGGACGAGACAGCCATGAGGCAAAGTATTCAGTAAGTGTTCTACAGTGCTGCACAGCTGATTTAGGAATAAAACACGGTGTAGAAGTTTGTTAGCCATATACTGAGACAGAAGCAGAGCTCTAAGATAAACACAGCTCAATACTTTTAGGCTCAGGGCAGAAAAACCCCTTCTTTCTTTCTTTCCTTCCATAAAAACTATGCTCCCAATTTTTTTTCTTCCCATGGGAAGTGAGTTACAATACTATATTGTAACAGGTTAGTGCTAAAGTCAGGTAATGACAGTGCAAAGGCAATTTTCCTCTAAGAAATAGAGGAAACTGCATCTCTGAAACTGCATTATCCAAGGGACACAAACTCTAATATTAATATACTGTCATTTAATTCAAGAAGGGTCTGATGGGCCTGACACAACCCCCACCATAGTCTTTCCTATTAATGCAAGATATTGCCTTGAGAAAAACACTTACTGCAGCATTTTGAACCCTGTCTGTATTATTATAAGGCAAGACAGAGTATGGTTGTCTATCAGTTAATGATGTGGCAGGGGGTGGCTTTTTGCCAGGGTTAGGTTAGACTCCTTTTAAGTTGGAGCCTTTAAGATCCACCTGGACACAGCAATAATCAAAGGGAATAGCAAATTAAGTGTATTTGGAAGGGGAAATGATTTACAAACCAGGGGGAGAAATAATTTATTAGAAAAGAAAACTTTTCCTTTAAGCCGAGAGAGTCAAATTACCTCTTTTACAAATCATTTGCTCTGTTGTTGGTAACTCAATTTTTAGCTTTTCCCGCTCCACAAAAAGCCTCCAGACCCACAAGTCTGTGGCTATTTCTTTCCCTGGGGCACTGTTCCCTGGCATACAGGGCCCATCTTGACGTGTGCTTTCTGTTTCAGCTCAAGAAGACTTTCGTTTTCCCTGCAAAACTATTTTGGGACAGGGCAGAGGGATGGAGAGGAGAGCTGGAGAAAGCATTTTTCGACAGACCCTACATGCTGTCCAATGACAGAAGTAGTGACAGAAACCTAGATAGAGCAGTCTGATGGAGAGTACTCCCCTGAGGCTCCTGTTCATGCACCAAGCCAAAAATACAGAGTTTAAGTCAACCGACTGAAATTGGAATGCAAGAAGTCAGAAATTAAATGGGGGCAGGCTTTTTGTACTTTTCTATCAGATGAGCAAGAAAGAGCAATATTTGAGTGATCTCAATCACTGTTTATTTCTTTAAAAACATTTTTTTTTGTAATGTATTATTGGATCTCTGTGCCATAGTTACAAGTGAGACCCCAACATCCATAACAATTAATAACCCCTCTCTTTATTAAAGTTCAGTCACAGTGGCACAACATAGCATGCAATTATAAACACAAAACAGATGCAACTCCATCTTCTCTATAGTCAGCGAAGATTGCATTCTGCAAAACCATGGAAATTTGTGTCCTTGGTTTAATGGTTTAAAATGCAGGAAAGCTGTTTACATTCACTGTCAAAATGTTTGCATTACATATGCTCACTGCCCCTGTAGTGGAAATACTTTTCCACTAACATTGCAGAATAAGCACAAAATGAAGATGCACCCCTCTTACTAACAAAATGCTGGCATAATGCAGTTTCAAGTCTGCTAAAACATTTGTTAGTGACTCATCATACTGTGTTATTTGTTCCCTTTACCTTGGATAGATTTCCTGAGAAATTTAGTATTATGCACGTATTTTCAACACTCCACTGATCACATGGCCTGCTGTACAAGGGGTACAGACACGGTTTTCATGTCCTAAAAGCATTAGAAATACAGATAATTTTTTAAGCCCTTGGTTGCAAACTTCAGATTACTCAACTAAATATGGAAAAGGGGCAGATACCTTCCCTGACACATGTTTAGGAGCAAGTAGTTAAGATGGAAATTTTAATTTCTATCTTCAATTAAAAGATGATGATGATTTTCAAGTCTGTACTCTAAAGTCAGTCTGTACTCTAAAATTTAGGAATGCAAATCCCAAGGAGAGTCAGTGGCATTTTTTAAAATCTCCAGATAAGATATCAGTGGACACACATTGAAGACATATAATATTCTGCTACCAGAAAGTCGTTTAAATGCGTATCTGAACACATAGACATAGTGTTGTTAATGCTTAAGTTAATTGCTATGAAACCCAGGGTTCCTCATAAGTCTGAAAAAATTAATTTAATTTACATTGGCAGTGTACAGACTTGCCTATCTTTTCTCATGTTTTCCTCAGTTTCTGTGGGACTATTCCCAAAATAAAACCAATGCCCAAAATCCAGGTCGTAGTGTTTTATACTAGCTGTAGAGCATGATTCAGAGCATGTTACTTTGTGCCTGATGGCAAATAGTTTCTCTCTCCAGATAAGCGACTGGAGTACCAGTACAACACAAAAGGCAGGTATATTCCATTCAAATCATACCAGGTTCATTTACTTTTTTTAACTATCCTCTAGCAGGATTTACTGATATGTTTGATCCATCTTACGCAACTAAATAAAATGTATGAAATACATAGCAATTGTGAAATATTATGCAACTGTTTTCCACTGTTGAACCTTGTGAAGAAAACTACATTATTTAGTCAAATGCACACTGTGAAGGATTTTTTGCAGGTTTTTTTGTTTAAGTTTTTTTACTGTGTGGTTTCTTTGCTTGCAAAGAAACAGAAGATGACTTACATCTGAGCATGCTGAGTGAATTCTGCAGATATTTTGGCTGCACTAAAGGTTTCTCTTGACTATGTTGAAAAAGTTTGTTGTCAAGAATATTTACTAACACGCTCTCAAGCCGCCATCCTGCAGCCAACCAGCATCTGTTAACAACAGTTTGCCTTTGGTTAAATGCAAAAAAATTAAGCAAACAGTAATTTTTTTCTAGTTAAGGCTAATACTGCTTGACTGGAAGAATCTTTCCCTACCTGGTTCAACCTTGTAAAAACAGGGTCTTCTGCCTTTGGCTTCAAAAATTTGCATATAATTTTAGGGACTTGATTATGCCACAGCAATCTGGCATTACAACATGCTTAAAATGTATTATCCCCATCAGTCAAAGTACAAGATGGCTAGGATAAGGGAATGGTTGTTACCCACACATGGACGGCAACATGGATTTCTTCCACAACTCTGTTTAACAGGAATGAATCAGGCTTTCTGTCTTTACAACTGGGCATCCACAGTGTGTGTTTTCACTGTGAACAGATTCAGTTAACAACTCTAATCTGTTCCTTGTGGGGTAGAGCAGAATATTTTGGAGACTTTTATACTCCATTTCTGAGGATGTCTAAACAATGTTCAAACACATACATATGCAAAAATGCATTTTTTTCGTGTTTGCTGCTGCTCACATTACATGAAGATGGCACATATGTATTGAAACAAAAGTGACTCATATTTGAATTGCATGTGCACTCAGAGTAACGTATTCTAACTTGCTAAAAATGCAGTCCCCAGAGACAAACATACTGAAATCAATCTTCAGCTGCTCAAAATACAAGTCAGTTCTTCTACATGCAAGTGAGCTATTCTCTGACCTGACTGCCTTGTGACATTGCTGGTAGGGTGTTTCCAGAGTGTTTCTATTTCTCCTGTATTCAATCATTGAAGACACTCTCTGAAAGAGAAAATACATTTTTTTTGAAAATTATTCACTCGTTTCTCATACTGAGAGGTCCTAAATTACAGTACAAGCCTGGAATTGCTAATTTAATTTTAAGTTAATCACCTCTGACAGATCACAAACAGCCCTTTTCATACAGTGCATGCCTATTTTCATTTTGTGGCTTTTGTTTACTCAAAGGTTTTTCTCTTAAATATTGAAAGATTCAAGGATACAGTTAAAAAACGTGGGTAATATCTAAAGAGACCTGCACAAAAAGTCTCCGATGAAAGCTAATTGGTGTGCAGTTTTGCTGTGAATTCAAAACTTAGAGTAGGGTCACTAATTCTGTGGCCTTTCAACTACTCTCAAGGTGATTTATGGGTTTGTGCTGAAACGCTATAGCAGACTTAATGGTTTTGCATGGTTGAAGCATGAAATAAGGTGTAACCTGAGTGTTTCCACTGGATGTAAGTTTGTGTTTGGGAAAGTTTTTGAGTCCAAAATTTCAGCCAAATTGCTACATTGTAAAACATATACTCACATGAGAACTTGGAAAAATAATTTAATTAATGTTTTTCTGCATATGCTACAAACTCATCAATATCAAAACACTTAGATTCATACTACTTTTATTCAATTGACCATTCTAAAAAGAATCTAAAAACATCCAAGTTGAAATCCTTGCATCATAGTAACATGGAAACTAGTTCAGTTTTTATCTACAGCTTGATGGTTCAGAATATTCCTTATGGGGAGTGCTGTGAGTTCAAGCACTTTCTGACCTAAAATCCAGTTCACTGTTCCCTGAGTAAGTCCTGTAGTACACTGAAGGCTGCGCATGATCACCTTCTGGAGTTCAAGTACATAAACCTTGGAGAGCTTAAGTTTGGAGTGCTACCGTTCAGCAGTGTAAAGCTGCAGGCTGCAAAACTGCATCCTAAATCCTAAAGGAGAGAGCATTCGAGATTTCAGTTAGCTTTACAATGTGGAAAACCTTTCCAATCCCTAGCTGGAGTTCATTCACAGTTCTGAACCCTAGGAATATCCTAGGAAAGTACTCACTGTGAGGTGCTCCAACACTTAGCACAGAAAGACCAAGACCTTTTGTTAGCTTTGTTGGTCTGTCAGGTTGTTCTCAGCTTTTACCTAAGCAAAACAATCTTCTAAAGCCCTCACTTGGAGATTAGTAAGTCTCAGGCAGCCCTGTTCTCACCCATTTCAAATCCTTCCCTCCTTTCCAGGATTCTCAAGGAATACAAGATTTTGCAAGAAAAACAAAAGACCAGCAAATTCAAATTCAATTGAGTTCTGGGGCTACAGATCTCAACTGAATTTCCTTGGTAACTTCATATAAATCCATTTTTGTAGTTGCAAAATTCTATGATATTTAACTGCTTGCATATCCCTGGGGGCTATATGTACAGACACACCAAGGTCATGCAGGCAGCATTTGAGAGCAACATTTTTCCCTCTTTCATTGCAAGTACAGATGAAAAAGGTTGCTTCCAGACCTCTACCCCAACAGTCTCCTCAAAACTCCAACTGAAAATCTTTAGAACAGAAACATGATTTTTCCTTCTCTGTCAGTCTAATTTATATGTGGCCAATATTGCATTTCTTAGCAAACCATAACATGCAATCCCTCTGTAAGCTAATGAGGAAGAGAAATTTATGAATTTCATATGCTTAAGTACATTAATAAATAAAAATCCATTTCTAATGCCCAGACAGATTTGTTGCTGAGAGGGTTTTATGCTGTAATGCAATTTTTTGATATCCTTGGAATTTAGAGCTTGTTAAAATCCTTAAGGTTTACTGAGTCCAGACTATAATCCAACTCTAGCCATAATTGTGCATCATTGGTTCAGTATATGAAGAAGTAAGTCCTCAAAATAAAAATTCCCTTCCTTTTGTCTCATCAAAAAGTGTTTAAATTGACAGAAGCAACCCTACACTTTATAGAATAGAACCTGGGGATCATACAAATAGAACATGGAGAGCTAGAAAAGATAGAGACTGTACGTGTTTTAAAAAGTAAATGACAAAAAAGAAACAAACATATATTTAAAGATGTAACTATTTATTTACTTGATGGTTCTGCTGTAAATGTTTTGCTTTGCACTCTACATAGCAACAACTTGCACATTCTCCCTTCTGTCAAGATGGTATCCAAGTTACAAGCAGAACTATAGAATTAATAAAAATTAAATAGGGACCTGATTTAACTGTCTCACTTTTACCAGCTAAAATAATTTCCTTCCAGAGCACAGAATGGTTGTGATGGATTAACTTTTCTCTAATGAAGGTGGAAACTGTATCAAAATGGAAATACAGGAAAATTTACTGCTAGGATGTTTGCGCATGAAATTAAAAACAGTGACGTGAATTATTGATCTGACCCGTTAATAGCAAATGTAAATTTCTTTCAAAAGAGCATTTCTGGAAAAAAACCCCACAGTGTCCCTTCTTTACTATTATCTTTTGAAATGTTCATTGCAAGGATAAATTGATCCTAAACTAAAGCAACTTCAGCGGTGCAGGGGATTTGGGAAACACAAAGCAGGTGGCAGGATAGGGACCTTTAGCTGAGCTGCAGAACAAGTTTGTCTGGTGAGGTTTGTCTATCAGTTTGATTTTCAGGCTTGATGTCAATAAACTGTCACTTAATGCTGCTTCAGTTCTTTCTCCATGTATTAACAGGATTCAAGATGACCTTCAAGCACTTGGTGGGACACATAGACACACACAAAAATTAGTATATTGGTGTATTTCTTTGAGAAGTGTAGGTAGAGATATGCCAGTTTCTATGGTAACAACAAGACTTTTTTATTAGTAACAGAAAAATAGGTGTTGAGATAACCTCTTAGAAATTGTTAGTGCCTAAGTTATTTCTAGTGTCAGATGCTGCTTTCAATTAATACACATTCAATTTGTAAATAATGGTACAACATTCTTTAGGAGTTATACACTGCTCAGGTGTGTAACAGGTATGTGTTAGGAAAAAATGCCACAATGCATCAGAGGAAAAATATTCTGCAAAGAAAGATTTCTGCTTGCTGTGGGATTCTCATGGTATTTTTATAACATGGTGATTAATTTGTCATTCATCAAAAGAACTCACTGCTGGATTGAAACATTAAGGAAAGTTCAAGCAAACATAATGAATCTGCATCCTGATTCCTGGTAATTTTTTTTTTTTTTATTTAACATTAAGAAATCCTTTTTTTGGCAGGTTAATAGCTATCATGGCCTGCTATTGTCATTATTTATAGTTAAGCCTGACATTTCCTAGGCAAAATAATATGACCAGGCAAGGCTTCTGTGTGCTGCTTGAAATGGGTACAGGAGTTGTCCGTAGAAGAAGATCCCAGCTGGGACAATCCTCCCAGTTAGAGGAAAAACAAAGAAATGGTTCATGTGAGCATCCTTTTTCATGGAAGTTCACATTTGCAACCAGCTTTATGCCTGGTGCAGAAGCCGCTGTTTCTACAGCCCACAGAACCAGTAGGAAAATGGGCATGTTGAGACAGAGGAGGGAGTGGTTGCAGTACTCTGTATCCTCTATATTGTGGGTTGCACGTCCCTCATAAATCGGGTCAGTCCTTTCTATCAACTCTAATTCATGTAAGCTGGGCACGCTTGGGTTCAAAGCGGCCCAGGAATGACAGATAGGATGATGACTTAGTGGTTTTCCTGAGGTTTGAGGCTGTAATGTACCATTTAATCAAATGTACATTACAGCTCTGTTAATCAACAGAGCCCAAAATGTAACCAGACTTGCAGTGATTTTACTCCTTTTTCAAGCCCACTGATTTGAACAAGGCTTTGTGCAGGCAGCCTTATAAATGGTAAGATTGAGGTCTGTACCATCGCAAGGTTGGTAACCTGCCCTTTCTCACCATCTTGCAAATAATAATAATTATGTCTTACACATCCTCTTTTTCTTTATAGAAAAATATAACAGCTTTTTCCTCATAACAGAAAGGAAGTCCTGCTCACTATAATTGAAGCAATGCCAGCTGTTTGGAGCTGCTGAAAACGGTAAACTGAGCATCCATTACTTCTCAGTAAAAAAGTGTTTTTATAAGTAAGTCTCTGTTTATGGATGGTACCTATCCAGCCCCATTACAGTGCTCTCTGGACAAATCATACCTTTCAATGCAATAATCTTCAAGACAGGTAAACATGGTTATTTTATAGAAACGCGATATTGCAGACACAGAACTGAGAAATTTTTTTTGTTTATACTACAAAATTCTATAGGTCATGCCTGCATCCACACTTAATTTTGAAACCAGATAAAATCCTGGCCTTCCGTTAGTCAGGTTAGACCAGTTCTTCCAACAATACAAGGCCACTGCTATCACGCCTGTGTAGACACTGCTGTGTAGACATTACCTGCCCCTCTACATGCAGTTTTTCATTAAAAACGCTACAATTACATGATTGCTTTTGCAGCATTTCATTGGTTGTACTTTCCAACTTGAAGGTTTGGGATACTCATGATCAGCTTGGCTGTGAAAGCCCCAGCGTGGTTTCCAAATTTGTGAGTTCAGAGGAATCATCCATGCACAGCAATCTGAACTTGAGTATTTGTCCAAATCAGTAAAATAAAGAAACACACAAACCACTATGTAGACTCTTAAAAATACATTGAAAAATGTCAAAGCAAACATGGAAGGAAGAAGAGGAACCACCACTGCAAATGTATTTGATGATGCTTTTTAAGCCACACGGTACTCAGGGTTTTAAAGAGGATTCATGAAATTTTGAGGGAAGAAATGGAAATAAAGTGAATTATATTATATCAGTAAATGAAATAAGATATTATCCAGCTTCTCCAAAGCAAGCTGGACTCCTTCAAAATACTATGAATAAAAGTTTTCAAAGGATGATGTACATCAGTCATTGCATTTTGTACACAATTTCTTCTTCTTCTTAGTATCTTCCAGATTTCAGCATTTTATACTTTCTGCTAAGAATGATGGCATAAATGGTAAAACTGTCCTCTTCATGCATCACTAGTGAATGATAAGGTGTACTAGGAGTAATTGCAATGATCTCTGATGCAGATCAGAACAATCAGAATTTTGCCATTTTTAAAAAATTAGCTCATTGAAAAATTGAGTTTCACTTTGGTATGTAGACAAGGTGGGGTTTTTTATCCTCTTAAAATTAAGAAACAAGAAGTAAGAGATAAAATGAACAACAAGAAGAAAATAAAGAACAGTTTCATGAATATGCAGCTTCTTAGTAAGATTAATAAAAGTTCTTAACAGTTATTATTGGTCACATTCCACAAATTAGGAAGTATCTCCTGCTGTCCAGCTCTTCTCATTGCCACCATCCACACAGGAATTGGGAAAGTTTGGCCAAGTGCCTTTGTGCTTATATTTCCTAAATCCTTCTGCCATTTGATGGAATTTGTCTCCTTTATAAACACTCATAACTAATTGGTTAAACAACAATCAGCAGTCATAAGCTTAAATCTTTAGAGCCCACTTAACATCTAACCTAATAATGTAATTTCCATGATCTTTTTTGTCTGGCCACCATACTTTCCTCTACTGCCTCTCATCAGCACAGAAAATCATTCTTCATTACAGTCCAGGTACTTATGAGTCAGAAGTGAGAGTCTTTTGTACAGAGGCTGAGACCTTAAGAGCAACAGTTAGCATTGCAACAGCATCTAAACATCTGGATGCACTGACAAAGATAAAATGTCTTTTTTTGACTTTTCAATAAGTCATGCAGCTTCCCAGATTAATGAGCGAAATACCCTAATGATTCATCACTGCCATTTCTGTCTAGCTGCTCAAAAGGTGACATGAAAAAGAAAAAAAAATCAAAGTCTCTCCTAAATTCTTACCTCAGGACAGTTCACTGAATCAGTCAGTGGCTTTCAGACCTTTTCAGTTCCCTGAAGCAAAGCCGTCTTAAAGGTTTTGGGTGTCTCGGTGATGTCAACTTTTTCTGAACTTTTTCTTCAGACCAGACAGACTGACAGCAACTGAGAAAAGTTACAACCTTCCTCCCTTCCTCACCTCACTGCCTCTGCACTGGCACCTGAGCCTTGTTGTGCTGCCTTTAAACAAGGAGGCTGGGCTGGGTCCAGTACCCTGCCCTGGGAATGCTGCTTCCCACAGCTCAAAATCCCACCCTCCTATGATGGTCCCCTACTTGCACCATAGACTGCGTGGGGCTCATTTCAGCACCTCAGAAGGGCCCCTCACTCCCATGCAGTTGGGCACTGGATACCAGGAACAGCTGCTGAATGCCAGCTCCTGCCTGGATCACCCACTTTTTGTCAGCGGTACGTGAGCAAGGGGACCTGCGTCTCTGCCTCCAAAACTGAAAAGGTTCCACCAATCCTGTCCTGAGTCACGGTGGAGTTTGTGCTAAGCAGCGTTTCAGATCTGGTTGAATTAGGAATCTGAATGAAAGGATTTGTGGGACCTGATCCAAGGGCCCTGCAGTCATTGAGAGGAACACAGTTTCCTCATGGTGCCAAAGAACACTTGCAAGGGTATTCCCCATGGGAGCTCCATGCAGAGACGGTGGGAGGGGAAGGCTGCAGCACCTGCCTGACACATCAGAAGGATCACATGCACCCCAAAAAGGCAAATGCCAAGCAATCCAACTGCAAAGTTAAAAACTGAATAAACTTTTGAGAACAGACACAATCAGCAAGGCTATATGCAAATTGCAAGCCACCATTTTCAGGCTCTAGACATATCCTTGAACTACTGTAGCAATAGTGCTGAATCTCATAGTACTGTTGAGTACAAAGGCCTGTAAAGGATGAAAAACTTAGAAAAAAAATAGGCATGAGGTTCACACTGCTGCATTCATCATGAAAAACAAATGATAGTGAATAAAGACAATACACTTTTACACTGCAAAAAAATTATCTTGCAAGAATTTTTGTGGTGATTTGAAGACATAATTGTCTTTCTTTCATGCCTAATTTTTTTTTTTTTTACCCAAAACCACTTACATCCTGGAGTTACTTGGCATAGAATTCGTATTCTTTGCAGCTTAGGTACTGGGGCAAACTTTAGGTGCTGCTTCTAAAAATCCTTCTACACGTCTAGCTTTATAAGCATGAGTGGAAATTCTGTTGGCTTGCAGGAGGTTTGAATACAGGTTGCATAAGCACATAGGTAATTTTATCCCTCTGTGAACTGAAAAAATCTGCTGCATCTCTTGAGGTTAGCCCACCCATAATAAAACTGAATCACAGTCATCTCTTGATCAGCTGTGCAGTTTAACCTGGTGCATAGGGATCTCATGATAGAATACGAAAAATCGGTATTTCTTTAACAGTCATTTGAACACTATGTTCATTAAAAGGGGGTTAATATGTTGTTTTGTTCTCTAGTTTTCCATGGGTCTTTTACCAAACTGAAACCTACACCTTATTTTCCTCCATTGTCTGGATGCCAAGCTGAGCGTGGTTAATGCTGGTATTGCTTTGAATTACACGCCTACTAATCGTTACCATCAGAACTGGTAGCATTGTGGAAGCACACAACGTGGTGCACTGCAAGTAAAGGTTTCACCAAGCTGTCAATCATTGCTTAAAGGCATTTGGTGTGGTGGCATTTCTGTAAGATGGCCACAATTCCTCTTTGTGAACGCAAGTAATTTCATGTGGAGTAGGAAATCCCATGTTTTCTTTGCCCTTGCAATTGCATTTCATTTGCTTAAAACCTACTTATGATATCATGTAGAAACAGCAGTTAGGGAGGGGGGGTTTGTTTTTGTTTAGTGTTCCAGGCAGGATTTCTGGTTGTATAGATTCAAAAATAAAACCTAGATGTCTTTAGGTCTTTCTCATAATTTCCGAACCTGTGGTGGTCTTCCTCTATTACTTTTCAAAAATGTGCTTTCATAACTATTAAGTTTCAGGAAATTTTGTTGTTCCGAACTTTGCTAAAATCTGTTTTTAAGTGTGAACACCAAGTGCATTACAATGGTTGCACTCCCAAGGAACACAGTTTCAACATGCTTCATTTTCAAATCCCGCTTGGTTCTTCTCTTGACTCCTCACCCCTGCCTGCAAGAACCATCTCCTCAAAAAGCTTTGGGTTTGAATTAATTCTCCTCCTGCTCTGAAAAGCTGCCCTGGGCCCTGGCTGCCTCCAGGAGATCTCCCCAGGGTGGCTGCCTCTCCCTGGTTAGCAGATGCAGGGGCAGGGGGGCTGGGCTTGCTCTCTTGCAGGCATTGAGCAGTAACCAACAGGGGAGATTTATTTGCATTATGCTGACCCAATAAATAAAACTGATCTTGACTCTGTAATGTGGAGTGCAGAAAAAGCAAGTAAAAAAAATGTACTGGTAAGGTAAGAAACCAAACATCAAACAGGGACAGGTACGAGAACATTTTTCTTGTGTGATTTGTTAAAACAAGGGGTACATCAAATAAGTGATAAATGCAGTGATGATGAAAACTTCCTCAAGGACCATGGGGCATTTCCAGAGCTCTTACTCAAGCAGTTAAAATTTGTCTCAATGTGGAATCTAAGGAGAACTCCGTTTTTATTTCTGAATCAGTTTTTCAAATTATTCTGGCAGTTTCAAAGAATTTTTTTTCTGTCAGAATACTAGAATGGTTTAAGCCAGATTGAGAAAAAAACTGCCAGAAATGCACTGGTTTTTCTCTAAAATAAAACCAAACAAAGAAATAAAAGAGTAAGGCTTTCTGTGTGCATGGAATTTGACACAAAAAGCAATTGAAAGTATGTCCCAGACCTCAGCATTAGCTCTTGGCTTCTCTGCACTGAAAAAGAAAATTAACTGGTTTAAGAAACGCATATGAAATTTCCCATCTGGCTGACAACATGGATGTTTCTGCTCACTGTGACAATCTGAAAACGCTGCTGAGATGTTTTAAAGTCAGTGTTTATATCTAAAAAGCCAAATATTCCACAGCTAAGGTGGCTCTCCTTGCTTCCCTAAGAGATAAATTAAGACAATAAAGTCCATCTGAAACTCATTTTTAAAGGTGCACAGCCATGATATGTGCGCTTTGATTAGTGCTCTTTAAAATTCATCTTCTTACGCTGAAGCCAGTTTTTACTTTCAAAGTTGTTTTTGTCCTCCACCGAGGAACATTTAATAACTGGGTTTAAAGCATGTAAAACTGTAGTTTGTATTTACTTGCTAATCAGATTAGCATTGCTAAATACATGTGGCATGTGAAGGTATACTGCTACACTCCTTAACTTTCAAAGGCTTCAGGTACTTTGGAAAAACTGATGATGTTATGACAGACAGGTAAAGAGCACCATAAAGCTGTCTGCTAGATACAGCGTATGCAGAAGCAATTTGCCTTCTAAAACTCTGAACATGATATTCGCTAATATTTCCTGGCAGATCTTCAGTAGCTAGAAAATAAGCATTTCCATATGTAAGAAAATATTCCTTTGAAATGTAGATTTTTCTTTACAAGAAAAGAACACAGAGAGAATTGCATTTTTAAGCTAAGGGTTCATTATTATTTATTTTTCTGCTTTGAAAAATGTTGTTTGTTTCCCATACACCACTTAAGTGGTAATTGCAATTCTAGGGTGAGCTAAATTACTGCTAACAAACCTCCTAGCTGTTTTTGTCCACTAAGAAAAATCTCTCAATAAACAAATTTTGGCTAATACATAGCTCCTCACAGAACACTTGGGTTATGTTAAATGTAATATACTGCAGCATACATAACTGCATTTATCTAAAATTTAAAATATGCTCACAACACCGCCTCTCTGCTCCGCTGCTTTAGTAGGGTGTTTTCCCCTTTAAGGAAAGCATTTTAAAATGGTTGCTAGTCATTTCAGTTGCTGCAACCACATGATGCAATCTATTGTCAAATTAGTGGGTGGCAGCAAGTGGAAACAGATTTCACCAGCAATAAAGCCCGTCACATGATTTCATCTGTTCACAGTCATACAATCTCTTAGCCCGTCCCTCCTGTTTGATCCAAAGGCTCTGTCCACATGGAAGCTGATCTTTGCTATCTTAAATGCTGCTGCTAAATAACAGACTTTGTGGATGGTTTTCACTAAGTGGTATTTGGGAAGCGTACAGGGAATTAAACCATTTAGCACAGAAAAATTTGCATTTTTTTAAAAAAGTGGGCCAAATGCACAGATGTTTTGCCAAGTCAGAACTAAAAGAAAACAGTAATAAAATATTTTAAGGAAACCAAATTCTAATTAAAGTTGTGGAAAAAGTTATATTTCTAAAAGGCTGAGCATACTGTACATATTTATAAATGAGATGGAAACTATATCTGAAGTACAAATAAATCAATCTATATAGTATTAAGTTACCAGTAATCACATATGAATCAGCAAAAATATGGAGGTTGGGGTAAAGGAAAAAACTTGCTATAAAAACAGCTGCAAACTTGTAAATGGAAAATGAGCATATTTCTAACCAGAAGTATTGTGTTTTTATTATGGAACAGTGTCATGAGACTTCTGATTTTAAGTGCCATTAAATTCACCATCACAAATTATAAAATCAGTCAGGTGTTCTGGGTTCTTTCTAAGTTTGTGAAGTATCTTCAGCCCTGCCCGGTCCAGTACAGCCAACAAATTGCAGGTTCCAGGGCCAAGATCTTGAATTTCCTCATTCATCTTGTAATGATAATATGAAGAAGAGTGGGGGATGGGAAGCACAGGCACATAACCAAAAAGCTTGGAAGAAAATCATAAATGTGGATGACAAAGACAGAGGTTTGCCCTACCCTTTTTACACCATACCTGAAAGCCAACTGAAGAAGTCACAGGGACTCAGGGACTCTCCCTCCCTCACACTGCACACTTCCCCTATTTCCCAAAGACTTCTAGAACAGAGCAGTTATCTTGTGCACTGCTAACCTATGGAAAAGATCATTTTTCAAGGAGTGCAAGTTCCCTTCTGACACCTTAATACCAGGGAAACGTGGTTTCTCAGCCCCCTGCTCAGGGCTAGGCTTTGACCAAAACAACACTCCACAACTAATAGTCTGCAATGTTGTTCCTCAGTAACTATCTATCCCATTTTGAGATGAGGACAAATGCAATGTTCTTCAGCTCCTGGACCACGAGCTAAACATTGATTATTCGTGAATAATGTGATTCCCACTTAATGGGCTGGTCAGTTAAATTAAACATAAGTATTTGTGCTGTCAAATAACATTCAAAGGCCAATGCACAAATTTTTCTGGAGAAGTAAATGTCACAGACTTCATTTTTGGAGAACTGCAAGCTAATGTGCAGATCAATAGGATCACCATTTCCTTAATAACTATGGAAATGCTAGATACAGTGCATGGCATGCGTTTGAATTTCTCAGCCCTTACTCAGATCAACTTTGACTATCTAAGGAATCTGGCTATAAAATATGTCTGACAACACCTAATGCTGCATCATCTATAAACAACTTCCACTGATATTTGGTTCTCCTGCAGTGTAGGAAATCAGGAAGCATGGAAAAACATGGAGCTCTTGATCTAAATGCTGGTCCAATTCAGAAAAGCACTGACTCATGTGCTCAACTTTGCCTAAGCTTCACTAAAGTTAAACATGTGCAGTGATGTTTTATCAGTGTATTTGCGGGGTTCACTGCTGAAACTACTTTATTACTGAGGTAGTTTCACAGACAAAAAGAAATAAAGTGGTATAAGATAGAAATCCTCAACCTCGGAGTTAAGGGCCCTCTTTCTTTGTGTATGTAGTCATTCATGTAAATAGATCTGTACTTAATTGTATTTCATTTAATTTCAAACATATCTGTATTTTATGTAGTCATTCTTGTAAACAGATCTGGTTATAAAAAATATTTATGCAAGAAGATCACGTATTTGCACATCTAAGGACCCATTTTGCATGGGCAAATAGTTGTTTACACATACAGATGAAAAATAGGGATACACAGATATGCAAGTGACTCTGAAATCTTGACACACATTGCCTTACAGGATGAAGCTGGAAGAAAGTCAACAGGCAAGAATTATTCAATTAAAAGTCCACAGTCATGTATGCATTTGGAATTAGTTCTAAAGGCTTTGCAGAAAGAATGTACTGCAGTAAACATTTCATCGTCACTAATTCTGTCCAGATTCATTCAAAGCACATCCCCTTCTGAAAATCCATTAATACATTTTTGATTTAGAGAAAAATCAGCAAACCATTTGTTTAAGAAAGCTGCCAAAATAAGATTGAGACACGTGTAGTGGAAAAGTATCAAGTTTTTATTCACTCTCAAGAAAAAAGAAAATCAGAAAAAAAATGCAAAACTACTGAGGATCTGAGAGCAAAATCTGTCTCTTGGTATTTTAAAACAAAAACCCGAACATGCACTGGTTGCTATAGAGAGAATCTCTTACTTTCAACCACAATTGCAGATGTGGTGGTGTTGAAGTGAGTATATATGTCCTATAATATTTAACAGCTATGTAAAAGATGCATAAAAGTGATCTGAGATATTTTTTCCCAAAAAGATATTAGATAATTGTGAGTCATGCTCTGACCGCCCAAAGGAATATAGGAACATTCCACAAATAACTGAGACTTAAGTAACCCTAGACAAAACATAGCAGTTGGCCAAACAGTAGTGCTTGTTTACTGATAACACATTAAAAACAGTAAAACAAAACATGTATTAAACAATAATCAAATGTAAAGAATTTACATAGTTGCTTGATCTTTCTGTGTGGAAAATGATGAAAGAAAGTCTGGAGTCACTAATGAGAGGTAAAGAGGAGTACATCTTACCACTTGGTGCAGCAGAGTAAGTTCACTGTCAGAGTATCCTCATCTCATTCCCCACCCAGATCAGTGCCTTTTCCATCATATTACATCCCTTCCGATATAAATAAAGCTAACTGCACTGGTCTTTCTTAGCATACTTTCTTAGTATAGCATGGTTTAAAACTCCCTGCTGTTTGAAGTTAGTAATACTTAACTCTTAGATCACAATAGCACCAAAAGGCCACTGATCAAGGCGACAAGATTCTACATTTAAGGCAAAAACAGAGGAAGCAACAGTCTGCCTCAGAGACCTTAAACTCATTTATATGGCCCCATCAGGCAATTTCTGTACCATTTTCTAGATTTATCTTCTAGATAATACAGGCCCAAGTTCATTGTCAAAGTGCTATTTTTGCAAGCTATTGTTATGAAGACTTAGGTTTAGAATCATAGAATCATTCCTGTACAGCTTGTGCCTATGTTTGACAACCTTTCAGTGTAGAAATTTTTCCTAATATCTAATCCAAACCTTCCCTTGTGCAACTTGAGGCCATTTCCTCTCATCCTATTGCTTGTTACCTGGGAGGAGAGGCTGACCCCCACCTGGGTACAACTTCCCTTCAGGTACTTGTAACGAGGGATAAGGTCTCCCTGAGCCTCCTTTTCTCCAGGCTAAACATCCTCAGGTCCCTCAGCTGCTCCTCATAAGACTTGTGCTCCAGACCCTTCCCCAGCTTTGTTGTGCTTCTCTGAACTCGGTCCAACATCTCAGTGTCCTTCTTGTCCTGAGGGGCCCAAAACTGAACACAGGATTCAAGGTGTGGCCTTAGCAGTGCCGAGTACAGGGGGATGATCCCTTCTCTAGTCCTGCTGGCCACACTATTCCTGATACAGGCCAGGAAGCCATTGGCCTTGGCCACCTGGGTGCACACTGGCTCGTGTTCAGCCACTGTCAATCAGCACTCCCGGGTCCTTTTCCACCGGCAGCTTTCCAGCCACTCTGCCCCCAGCCTGTAGCACTGCCTGGGGTTGTTGTGACCCAAGGGCAGGACCCGGCACTTGGCCTTGTAGAACCTCACACATTTGGCTCAGCCCATTGATGCAGCCCGTCCAGATCCCTCTGCAGAGCCTTCCTGCCCTCCAGCAGATTAACACTCCCAACCAACTTGGTGTCCTCTATGAGCTTACTGAGTTCCCTCAATCCCTTGTCCAAATCACTGATAAAGATTAAACAGGACTGGTCCCAATACTGAGCCCTGGGGAACACCACTTTTCACTGATTGCCAGTTAGATGTAATTTCATTTACCACCACGCTATGGCCCAGCAATCCAGGAAGTTTTCTATCCACCAAAGAGTGCACCTGTCCAAACCGTGAGCAGTCAGCTTCTCCAGGACAATGCTGTGGGAGACAAGGTCAAAGGCTTTACCAAAGTCCAAGTAGACAAAATCCATAGTTATCGCTTCTTCACTGAGCGAGTCAATTTGTCATAGGAGATCATGTTAGTCAAGCAGGACCTGCCTTTCATAAAGCCATGCTGACTGGGCCTGATCCCCTGGCTGTCCTGCACATGTCATATGATGGCACTCAAGATGATCTGCTCCATGATCTTCCCTGGCATCAAGGTCAGGCTAACAGGCTTGTAGGTCCCCAGATTCTCCTTTTGGCCCTTCTTGTAGGTGTGCATTGCATTTGCTAACCCTTGGTCTACTGGTACCTCCCCAGTTAGCCAGGGGTGCTGATAAGTGATGGGAAGTGTCTTGATGAGCACTTCCATCAGCTCCTTCAGTACCCTTGGGTGGATCCCAGCTGGCCCAATAGACTTGTGTGTGTCTCAGTGGTGTATCAGTGGTGTATCACTGACTATTTCCCCTTGGATTGTGGGGGCTTCATTCTCCTCCCCATCTCTGTTTTCCAGAGAGCTCAGGGAGCTGGGTACCTTGATGACAGCTGGTCTTACTATGCCCCTCTGAGGCAAAGAAGACATTAAGTACATCAGCCTTCACCTCATCCTTTGTCACTGTGTTTAGCCCTGCATCCAATAAAAGATAGAGATTCTCCTTAGCCCTCCATTACTTGATAATGTAATTATAGAAACATTTCTTGTTTTCTTTTAGAGTAGTAGCCAGATTAAGTTCTAGTTGGGCTTTGGCCTTTCTAAATTTCTCCCTGCTGCCTGCCCCTTCTTCCAAAGGTCATTAACTCTCCTTTTTTCCCCCTGAATTTCAGCCAAAGCTCTCTGTTTAGCCAGGCCAGTCTTTTTTAACTTCCTTCTTCAGTACATCTTCAAGCCCCTGATGCTGCCCCTACCTGTTGATGGGTAGGAATTGTGAGTGAGAGGGACCAGAGCTGGGCTGAGTTCCAGAGAGGAGATGCATTGGCTGTGCCATGTGGGCCAGGCAGGGCTGGCTCACAGGAGCAAAGTCAGTGCATGTGCCTCCATACAAAGTTATTCCCCCCAAGTTTGCACTGCTCTGGCTAGCAGGTGAAGACTTAAGAGAACATAAATATGCCTTTATAAATATAACACAAGGATGAGAATCAGAGATGAAGACAGGCTACAAAAGCTAAAAACAACTTCAGGACCAAAAGAAACAGCCAGGGGTTTTTGAATTCATTCCCCAGCCATTGGCATAGTGAGATTTCAGAGCAGCCAGTCTACAGGAAGAAAAAAAGCAGCAAAATCCTTGGTATTTAAAGACGAAGCACAAGCCGGTCATGAAAAGCACAGTGTGCTGTGATCACCTGGAACAACAGAGGGCTGGCATTGATGAGTTTCTAAAGGGTTTCAGGTTTCTGAGGGGTATTTCCTACAGCATTCACAGGTTTATCATTCTCACACAATCCAGAATTCACATGATGTTGACAACTGTAATATATTCTTTGTAAATTGCAATTGAATCTTTGAATCTCCAGGCAGTTGAGAAACTAGTTTCTCTCACCTGTTTAATTAACCATGTCATGTTTTCCAAAGAAAATTAATTGTCTTAGTGAAGCAGTAAGGAAACTCAAAGGTTTGAAAGAAAAATAAATATGAGCATGCAGCAGAGTAAACATTTATCCAATAAACATTTTCACAGCTGAGTTTCAAACTTCTCATGTTCCAGCTTCTTATATTTTATAATCTCATCCCACTTGGTCCTGGCACCACATCTCTTTGAGATATGCCTCATGGGAAAACACTGCCTTGGTAATCAAAACATTTAGACTGCGGAAGAAATATAAAACAATTCTCAAGGAAGTTTTATGGTGCAGCAACTGCTCCAAGATCAAATTGTAACTTTTTCCTGTCTGGTCTTTAACAATTGGTGAATAAAATTGGTTTTATATCAAGCTAACTCTACCCTGATCAGCTCAAGTTTTGGCAGATGTTTCCTCTGAGTAGAAGCCAGTAACGCTCCTGGTGACAAGTGTAGCATGTCTTCTTCCTCGCTCTTCTGCCCCTGAGACTCACTGTTGCTGCTTTCCACACCCAGAGTTAACCCTAAAAGTCTCAATTTTAACCAAATTGAAATAGCCTTCTTTTTTTTTTTTGCAACTGCTTTCATTTCTGCTTTTACGAACATTTTTTTAAAAGCATTACTCTGAGAATGGAGTAAACAGTTGTACATGAAAAGGAGAAATGAAAATGATCTTCAGATTGTTGTTCCTACAGTGGAAAGCATTTTTGGTGTTCAGCTGTGGTTTTATGATGGAAGAAAACCTTTAGGGTATCTGTCAGATGGGTAAAGTGGCAATAATTGAAATAACGATGTTAATCATTGTCAATTCAATGTTGAGAGGGCTGCGGCCTTTTCCGAAGATGCTGAAAGTTTCTAATTCTCTGTAACTTGATTCCACACAGCATGTTAAATGGAAAGGCCAGTTACAGGCATCTAAGCTGAGAAACTTCTTCCTTGTAAAAAGGAATCTGGATACCTCATGAAAAATATACTTGCATTTCAATGAGAAGAATTTTAGTTTGGCAGGGAGGGTGGTGTTTTCTGTCTTTGGAAATATTCTCAACATTTTGAAAATTTCATACTTTGACTCTTTAATATTTCTTCATCCTTAGAAAAACTGTTGCAGTACCTGCATTTAGAAGCAGGTTTTAGTGCCAGTGTTCTCAAAGGTTTCTTAGCTCTTTAGGTCAGATATTAAAAAATCAGACCAATATACCATAGCTTCAGTGAAGTCAGTGGAGATAAACCATTTATCATAACCAGCTAAACGTCCCCCTTGGCATATTTCAGCTCTAAAGAGCAGTAAATCTCACAGAAGAGGTAGACACTGTGCCGTCAGATAAGTTTTTGAAACCCACTGATATATTAAGTATGGTTTAGATTTCACATTAGTCAAATAAAACTGAGAAACACCTTCCTTTGATTTGTTCCATTTCTGAGTGGTTCAGAGTAAATCTTAAATGAGTAGTCGATGCTTTAATAATTCCATGTCTGTATGACCTTGATCTCAGTTTAACTTTTTCTTTCTCTTCTGCTCCTGTATGTGTATGTCTGTATTTGAACCTGCTCCTGCCCTCACTAGCAAAATTTATATAGCTTTACTTTCTTGATTTTCTGTCTATCAAAGACCTTGGGAGCGCCTGTACAGTCCTGGGTGTCCAGCCCTTCTGAACTCAAGCTCCAGGTGTCAGAGGGCCTTGGCAGTGAAGCAGGCTATATAGCTATTCTTGAAAGAGCCAGACCTTTCAGATTAACAGAAATGCAGAATTTCTCTTCCTATGACTAAAGGGGGAAAGTCAGAAAGTGCAAGGAGCCACCGCATTTTCTTTGCTGAACACTACCCCAGTGCTTGGAGCAGTTCAACAACACATCTCAAGATGCTGCACAACTGTCTCCAAACCAGTCTAAGTGGGCAGTGTCAGAGGGAACTGCATTTTCCCCACTTGAACCACAACTAGTGTGGCTTGCCTGCTTTTTCTGAAATGTTGTCTGCAAGAGGCAAGACTGTGATTGCTGCTTGTTGAATATCTGTCCAAGGAGATGAAGGCTTTGAGCTTCTTCACCTCCCCTCGCTCACACACCTGTTCCTGGGCAGCCGCAGTCTGGCTATCAGTAAAAGCAATAATTTCTGCAGCATGAGAAACAAGAACACTGCTGAGCCTCGTGTGTGTACCTGAGAGCCATCATGAGGAACTGAATAAGTGATTTTTTTTAAAGACGTGCTTATAAATCATTAAAGTGACATAGTATGGGTTTGGGGTTTGTTTTGCAAGCTAGAATGGGAATTGTAACATCTGTATTTCAAAACACATACACACCCTTACGCTTCTATTTCCTGTGGAAGGCATCCAAATTTAACCTTTAATTTCTTGAAGAGCAGTGTCTTATATTTATTTATTAGAATAAGTAAACAGCTGACTACAGCAAATCCAGGGAGCTCTTTTAAAACTATCCACAAGCATCAAGATTAGTGCATTTCAAACATCCCCCAGGAATTTTAAAAATACACCACTCACGTGCTTCCAGCTGTTTTGCTTACTTTTATTTTCGTGCAGCTGGCATAGGTTTATCCCAATCTGTTGTGACCCCCAAAAGTCTGAAACAGGCTTCACCTCTGTTGCGTTGAATACAGTGGAAAAAGGCAGACTGAGAGGAGCCTGCTGTCAAGTCAAAATTTCCTAGTGTGTCTTTGAGGGACCACATTATCTCTGACAATTGGTGGCCAGGCATCTGAGCACACCAACCACTATGGGAGTGTCCACCTGATGGGAGATAACGGTCAGGAAGGGCCATTATCCCAGCCAGGGAGGTACACAGGATGGGTGTCCCAACAGCACACTATCACAGCTGTAGGGACTCCAGTTATGGGATGTGCTGCCTTGGGGAATTAAGGTAGGTTGGGTACCTGTTGGAGTCTTACTGCATTTAGGTTCAGGCTTCAGAGACACTGCTTTCAGCCAAAGGAAGCCCTGTGGGAGATGAGCAACTGTGCCTAGTTCTGAACAGCAAAGCCTTAGCTAAAAGTTGGTCACCGTAAATGACAGCAGTAACAAACACTATCTTTAGCGGCACTTATATAGTGACTGTGGGAATGGCTCCGGCTCCCGTGCTCATGGGAGGGATGGGGAGGTGCAGTCATATAACCCATGGCATAAAGAAGAGCATATGCAATCCCTGGCAGAGACTGGTGAGGATTATAGCCCTCTTTAATTTGCACCCCCTCCCTAGACTCTCGGAAATCAGGCTGTAGGTTTTCTACAGTATCATGGTCTGGGCCAGATGAATCAGGAGTCCAGTGCTCAGGAATTTGCTCTGAAACCTCACACATCCCCCTGTGACCAATTTAGACCTGACCCAGCTTGCAGTCAAGCTAATCCCTCAGTGGTGATGTGTGGTGAAGATAATGGTTGCTGCAGTACCTGGGCAACCAACTCTTAACTATTTCTACTTTTCCTTCCAGCTGCAACTCCCTTTAGTGACTGAGCCCATGCACTGCTTTCTCCACTGCAGCTACCTCACTCTGGGCTGCCAGCAGGTGGTGACTGATAGATTAGATTTTGGTTCTTGTATCCCTTGCTGCTGGTCATGTCACTTCCCTTTCAGCAAGGGTATTTTTAGTTTCATGTATGCAAATTTGAACATGCATGTGGTGTGTCACAAATCACAATGTACCCATTTCCATTTACTACAAACACCTACGCAAGAGTGCATCAGCAGAAGGAGAAATGGCTGATGGCCCCTCACTGCCTCAGACTGCACTTTCAAGATTTGGGATTGCCACGAGAAACTGCTGGCAATTCTTTTCCATTAGCAGGAGTATCAGGACTTTTAGAAACCTCACTGTAGTGCTAGAGAACATATTTGTAGGAGCTTCAGGACAGGCCCCAATGCTTGCAAGGGCTGTCTTGAATAACTAGGGGTTAATAAATGCTCTATCGATAAATCTGGCTCTGATACTTGCACCAAGGATTTCGGAGGGTGGCAAAGCTGGGGAAGGGAGGCACTTTTCGCATTGGTAGGCCCATCTGAGAACTTTTTAATCCTTATTACAGTTACACTTTTCTGTGCTTGCCAGCCCGCAAGAAGGTTTCAAAGTCAGCCTGACCTCTTGTGTGTCTGATCTAGGTCCAACGGGGAATGACATCAGGGACCTGTGAGAAGCAAGCTTAATGGGGAGGCTGCTGCAAATGTAGCAAAACAAATAATAGAGGCTCAAGATTTTTGTTGTAGAAAATACAGTGCTATGGCTTTTGGGTGCCAAGAGGCAGTTCTTTTAATAGCTACATTCTTTGTAATGCTGATGAGTGGCAATATAGAAAGATGAAAGTAGGAGGGCATTGTATTATGGTCTTACATATATTATGCCACAAAGAAAATGCGGTTGCTGGGTGGGGATTCTTCACCCTCCTCCTGCTGAGCTATTCATACAAACTCTCCTCTGTGGATGGCAATCCCCATTCCATCTCTCCTAAATCCCAAAGGGTTTGCCAACTGACTTTCAATTTTTCAAGTGGAAATTGCATGACTGAATGGTGCATTGAAGTATTTCCTCCTACACCTCACTGCTCCTTAAGGAAGTGAGCAGACATTTTTTCCAAAAGATGTATGCCATCTCCTGGGAACACCAGAAACTGCAGGTCCCTTGCATGGAAACTCCCTGTAAATTTTATTTGTCTCTTGTCAGAGGGTGTTATAAAACAACCAGATACGGTCTGTGTACCTAGGACCACCGTCCACGTGTAAATTTGTTGAACTGTCCACAATTTACACCAGAAAAACTCAAATTACATCAAAAATTTCATTGTTTTCTTTGTGCACCGAAGATTTGGATGTATGCCAAGTAGAGTGACAAGATAAGATTCATCAATACATGATAGTAATCAGTTACAAAGCAGTGGTGGAGCTTAGCATACACTGATGTGGTGTTTTAACTCAGTGGTATGAGTCTGAAATGCAGCCCACGACATTGCTGTGATGTGTTTTTCTTGTCCTACGGGACAAGTGCAAGAGACAGAAGAAAACCATCGGCGATTCCCTTCTTAAAACACCATACGATTCTTTAGCATACAAGAGAAGATATGTTTCACTTTAGTCATAAACTTCAACTTGTATGTGTCAAACAACAGACTCATCTCCTCATCACCCTTACGCTTTTTATTTGCTACTGACATACCATTAAGCTTTCCCTTGTCAAGAAGATGTAACAGGGAATAAAATCCGTGGATGCAAATAAATGCATTTTTCATTTTGAATTAATAAATATATAGGTGAATTAACCCTTTGTCTGTGAACTGATCTTTAAAACAAGTTAGTTATATCATGTGGACTGGTCCTAGAAATAACATGTATAAACACGGTTTCATATGTAAAATGTTTTTCTGGATTATGTCTATTAAATATAGCAAAAAAGAAAATCTTTCCTTTCATAGACGTAGATCAATATCTACTTTAAATAATTAAGAATGACATAATCTATGCACAAGCAATTCGCTTTTCATCTTAATTTACCACTTTTTTATCAATTAATAATCCTATTTTTTTTTCACTTTCCATTTCTTCTGAAAGACTGAACCAGAACTGAAATGGGACTTTTTTTTTTTTTTCCCAAAAATTACCATGTCATAATACCAGAAGCTTTATAGAATGGCATCAAAGTATAAGTAAACAATGACTCAGGAACAAGAGACAACAGTGTCGGGCATCCACATTGAGTAGTGGCTGAGCTTCAGCAGAGGACATCCCTTAACTCCTTGAAGTCAAGTCAGGATTCTCCAGTCAACACCTCCAATTTCCCGGTTTAATAGAAATTTTGCTTCATGGTTTGTCTTCATCTCCCCCTTCCTGAGATCTGCCAAGTGCCTCTAGCTACCATTGTGTCCCTCTTGTGCATGGTGGGTGAGGAAAAGGGTGCCTGCTTCTTCAGGAAGAGTGCAGAGAAAATTACCACCATCTAAATGGATTTCTGCAATGTGTTTGCTGTGCACAGTAAACATTTACTTGTCTTTTGAAAGCATTAATTTTATATGTGGAATGGTTAGAACCGAGACAAACCACTCTTTTATAAACCATCAGCACGATGCAGGACAGCGTTCCACAGGTTCTCCTTATAACGTCTCCATTGTTTGGGATGTCTCAGATGTAGACTTCTGGAGTGTGGCCAAAACCAGAGGGAGAGTATATTTCTAAAGAGATATTATTGCTATGTGTACTCTCTCTCTGACTTGGACTTTTCTTTCACTGTCTGAAATTACTTCTCTCAACAATGCCTACATTTAGAATTCTAAAGCTTTAAGATTCTGTGTTTTTGTGGGTGGTTGCTATATCAAATTTAGTATAATGATTAAGGAAAGCCTATTTTATCCTGTTTTAATTTAGTTTACTTTGACATCCATTTGCAAACTCCATCTGACAAAGAAATAAAACCTCTTTTTGAAACTTACTAACTCCTACAGTTAAAATTTCACTCATCTCTGCTCTGAGGCAGGCTGTAGAATACTCCATGCAGTCTCCTCAAAAACAATGAACTTTTTATGGGGCTTTTACTTTGGAAAACTTATTATGCAACTATCACCAATTATTTCATTAATCTGGGAGCATTAGTGGACTATGGAATCCTGATGTAGTATGAATTAATGTTTGTTATTGAAATAAACAAAGTAAAAAAGAAAACAATAAACCAAAAAAACCTCTAAATACACAAAGAACTGATGCTAGGATGTAAAAGGACACTGTTTTTGTAGTCTGCATTCTCGATGGATTTTCAGTCTATGCAAGGACCCTGTGCAGTCAACACACTGCAGCTGAGCTCTGCTTGGCACTGAAGCCACCATCCCTTTTGTCCCCACAGCAATCTTCCCATACTGTATCTCTGACCAACTGAGAGATGCAAATATCAAATAACCCTAAAAAAATGTTTTAAATACGAAAAATAAAATCACAGTGATAGCAGCTCTGGTCTGAGCTGCTGCCAATATTAAAAGGTGGAAAATGAGGAGAAAGTCCCCTGACTTTATATTCCAGTGATTTGAGATAACAAAAATCATCTGAGTGTATTAAGACTCAAGCAGTTGTTGTTGGGGTTTATTTCTTATTGCTTTTCCTCTTCCTGTTTAATCCCCCAGGNCGGTGCTCTCAGCTGGAACAGAAGTTTTGGAAGTGTAGTAGGGGAAAAGTTTAATCTATCACAAGCACTAGCTAAGGCATGTTTAAATTCTGTTTATTAAGCAGTTTAAGTAAATTTGGGCAATGGGACTTAGGAAATTGTAACCACATTTGTCTAGCAGATTGCAGAAATAATGGCAGCAAAAAAAAGAAAAAAAATCCAACAAATCTCCCCATAAAGTGACCTAGACAACACTCAATTCCCATGTCAGGTAAAATGCATGTATTGAATGCTATGAATAGTGATGTAGATGAACTAGACTTAAAACAATTATTTTCATATGCCTTTAACTTAAACCAAAATCGCCTGTGAAAGATACAGCAGTCAGGCTTGTCACAGAGAAATAAAATGAAAGGCACTTGCTCTCTGGCTCATCTTTGATTTCTTCCTGAACAGCTTGGTTCAGTCAGATAATTCTGTTCATAGTTATATCTATTTAGTCTTGGAGTAATGCCATCAAATTCAATGGTGTTATATGGATTTACATGGCTTAAAGGAGAAGAAAGTATTTTCATTACATATCTAGAGTTACTCTAGCAGTGCATTTAGCCTAGAATGTGCAGCTAATGTGCTAGATTATTTAACTGTTACTGAGATGAGACAAGCACGGGGCCTGGTTTCAGAGGCCATAATATAGCATATATCATATTGTTTTACTTTTGAGCATTTCCATATGATTTATCTCTCCCTTCCCACATGTGTGAGTGATTATCCTTGAGGCCACAGTGCATTGCACGCACACAACATACACAGCAAATGCTTAAGTTTAGGGAGAGGGTTTTATTGTGTGCTCAATAATAAAAGGAGAAGTGGCACTCCAACCTGATGTTTTTGCAGCATTCCTTGCCAACACCATCATCTTCTTCCTTATGCGAGTAGGCACACGTTGTGCTTATGTGTACACACTTGCCGTGGGTGTCAGCTGGTTAATATTACCTGTGGGTTCTTGACACCTACAGCTTATCCAAGTGCAAGGAAATCAATGTGAATTATGCAAATACAACAAGCAAAGAATGAATCCACAGGTTCTGAACAGTATGGCACGAGCCAGGTCAGAGGTAATAATTTGTTTAAAGAGTGCCACAATGGGGAGGTAAGAGGAGATGCCTCCTCCACTGGAAGCAGATGTTCATACAGTGGCAGCTAGCTTGTCATTAGAAAGATGTTCTTGTGTATTAACACTGACCAGTATTTTCAAAAGATGCAGAATGAAGTAATCTGAAATTAATTTGATGAGTCAGACATGACTGCTGAAACACACCTAATCATACAGCTATTAGATTGCTGGTTTACAGTCACTGCACCTATGTGCAAGTGGAGGTGTAGTGAAACTAGAAGAGGCCTGGTATTATCATGACAATACTAAGTTTTCATTGCCTTCCTGATGAAGGAAATTGGCAAAAAATAAAGACGTTCTCTAGGGAACAATTGTGAGTTTCAATAAGATAGTACATTATGGACATTCTGTAAGGTAAATTGTTGGCATGAAGGATGGTGTGTATGAAAATTGGAAACTCTGGTGTTTACTTCTATGTATGAAAAGAAATAGGTCAGTGACTTTGTTTCCATAGTGACCATTATTGAAGTAAAACAAACTGACACAAATGCTGATTTATTTCCCTATTCTGCACCCTTTTTAACAATCACTTAAACCTGAGATTGCTACTGAATGAACAGGATATCAGAATGAACTTCCACAATATGATCTTTTCAGTGTTATTAATGAAAGAAAGACCTAAAGGAAAGATCTCCTTCAGAACAATTTCATCCTCTGAGCAGGTGCCAATTCCCATTATCCCGCAGTGACATAGCTGTCATGCTGTGGAGTAGGTGCTCTTGGGCAACTAGTAGACAGAACTAGTTTCA
>VYZT01004126.1:0-88771 GCA_013400735.1 Pomatostomus ruficeps | reverse complement strand
AGTTTCTATTGTATGTATTTGGAAAGTAAGGCTTTTTCATATTGTTTCTTTTGTTTGTTTAGGATTATGAAGAAGGTTGTAGGTAACAGATCTGGCTGCCCCACCCAGGGGGATAAAATTGTAGAACTCATTTACATTGATATTGTGGGACTGACTCAGTTCAAGAAAACCCTTGGTCCATCATGGGTTCATTACCAGTAAGTATAACACTCACTTGCCCTCTAAACTGCTTTGGTAAAGAGCTCTTGTCAAAATACTGAAATAAGTCCATTCATGTGAACTTGAATTTATTTAAAAGTTAAAATGTGCTTTTCTGTAGTCTTTAACTCTTAGGATTAAAGGGGCTATTACTTGTTCTTTGCATGCCATCATTATCCCCCCCAGCAAGCTTGAGATTCTTGGATTCAAGCATTTTTAATTCTGTTACCTTCTTGACAAATCATCACCTTTGCCCCTCTTTCCCTCCCTTCTTTACCCACACTTCCCCTCCCCATTTTTTTCAGTAAATTAGTAGATGAGCTGAGACATTAGTGCATTTTGTTGGTTAGTTGGAATACCAGAGGCATGTTTTGCTTGTTGGTGTTTGTAGCCACCCTGGACCAAGGATTGTGGAGATTAATCTGTTCTAATTGTATTGCCCAACAACTGCAGTACAATTTTCTGTTCCATTCCTTACGATGCTGAGCAAAGAGTTGTTTTCAGGGGCAGGTCTGAAGAATAAACTGCAGGTATTGTTGCTTTTGTAATCTGTAAACATCTTTCCATTAGAAATGGAAGATGAGGGTCGCAGGAAATGACTCTGTACACCTTTCTCAGTGTCTGCAGTTTTAGAACCTCTTTTCTTTTTGTCAATAGCCTTAAATCACTAAGCCTCCCATGTGTGGTACAAATACATATTGGCATGAAATAAACACAAATCTAAATTACTGATGTTGATTTTTCTATACCTAATCAAATTAGCTGTGTTTCATGATCCATAAACTTCAATAAATCCTGCTTGAAGGAGGGTATTGGAAGGTGTTCATGGCAGAGAAACTGTTTTCCTTCAGCCTCAGGATTTTCTAGAGCATTGGATCCTTCCAGTGTAATTTTAAATGAGAGTACTGTGATCAACTCTGCAGATTAGATTACTCTTAATCTCTTTTTTGAAGCAGGGGAGTAAATGGATATTCTAGTTTTTAGGAGCCTGCTAATAAAGATAATCCCATTTTCCACTGAGCAACAGTTGCTTGTCTGTCTGCCAGATGTAATTGTCACTAGGAGATCACATCCAGCACTGTGGTCAGGATATGAAACCCTTCTTATAAATTTTAAATGTTTCTTCCCATTTACTTGCAATTTCCTGTCTGGTATATCCTGTAACAAAGTTATGGAAATATGTGTTGAGATTATAGATTAGCTGCTCAAGTTTTCTTTCTTCATAGAATCATTAAATCTTGAATTATCAGTCTGCTTTTCATTGATTACTGTTTTGTGGTAATGGCTGGCATGTTCTGGTTTAGGAGAGTAGAATTACATTTAACTCCAAATACATTCGATAGTGTAGAATTTTTTGAGGCTTTTGGGGGAGAAAAAAAGATCTTAATGCCTGTCTTCTACAGTATTGGCTTTCATGGACTGGAAGGGGCTCATCTGGTCCATAGCCTGACTGAAAAATAGATAAGGATGCATTTGTCCTTCATGAGAGATTTTGCCTCATCTTTTACTGAAGACTGAAAAAGAGGCCCCAACATGTTGTTTTATATAGTTGAGCTTTTCTTTAAAGTGTTTTTCGTGGCCTGGTTTCTTGCAAACTGCCCATTACTGCTTGTTCTAATAAGGTTCTGGAGAATAAATTACTTCCTTCTCTGCCAGCTCCTAAGATGTCTTCTATACTGCTTTTCCTTCAATTTGCTTTTTTTAAATATATAAATCTAGGGGTTTGAATCATTACTTACAATTCATCTTTGTATACCTTTCATGAAACCTGTTCCATTTGTTGTTAATCTCTTTAATTACGCGATACTTCTTCTAAAGTTCCGTGTACAAAACAGGGTCCAGAGTCTAGCTGAGACAATGGAATTTATTAGAGCAGGAGAATTAATTTGCAGCTGCATGAATGCTGTCTCCTATTTCAGGATCCTCTTCCAATCATTGGTTTTTTCCCCTCAGCATCATGAGTTACCTCATAAATTTTGTCATCAAAATGTTTTGAAGTTAAAACTATTAAGAGCATTAGCACAGGCGTGTGTTTCTGTTTAATTCCAATAAAATAAACATTATCACATATAAAGCTGCTTTTTAGCCCTTGTTCTTCACAAACTTTGCTTTTCTCTCAGTTGTATTTAATGTCAGGAGGAATAATTGTTTGTCTTGGAAGAAATATTTTTCAGTAGACATGTGCAGGTCAGCTCAGTCTGGTTTATACAGACCAGACTCAGATACAAATGAATGAAAATGTTTTTATTCACTTTAGATCGGAATAGAGTGGCAGAGTGAGCCTCTGCCTTCAGAACAGTCGCTTGGTAAGAGTGCCTTATGTAATCTTTCTGGGTGAACTTGAGCCCTGAGGAAATTTTTGGTAGCTGCAAATCAGGTTTCTGGAGCTGCGAGCTCGAAAGAATGACCCTGCTGCTCTGGGAGTGAGTGTTTCTGACAGACTCTCCTGTGCAGCTCAGAGCACCAGTGACTTTGGGCAGAACGTGCTTTATTGGTGCTGCAAACAGCAGGAACACAGCAAAGCACATCTCATGTTGGAGTGCACCTTATTTCCGAGCAGAGCAATGCCTGCATATGCCGGATTTTTCCGTTTTGGGGTGTGGATGTTTGAATGCTCTTCATGTGCAATGAATCCACATACAAATTAATAGCTTAATATAGTTCGAGAAGTGCAGCCTTTCTTAGCACCCTCAGCCTCCATGCAGCACATAAGAATCTGGTACTTTTTCCATTTTTCCACAGTCTCTCTAGCAATGACTCATTCCCATATGCCAAAAATCCAACTGGCTTTTTTTTTTCTTGAAATAAATTAACGTGACAGCTATCCTGAAAAATGAGCAACGTTCCTGCTCTGTACGTGTTCTCTAGAATACATCTGTTTTGGGAGAGTTATTTTCTGTCCTAAGCAAGTACTGAATGGCCTGATGAAGTGGGAGAAGGATACAAAAAAACATAGAGAAATACTTCCACTAGGTCAGCCCTGTTAAGATTGTGCTTCCTCACAGTATTTATGGGAAAAAATGCTCCCTTCAAATAATCCTGCATTACTTTTGTCTGATTTTTTTTATAACCCCTAAAATTGTCAGTTCTAATGTGTTAGACAAAAAAAAAGACTAATATGGATGTTTCTAAAGCAATTTGCTACCTACCAGTCCTCTTTTTAATTAGGCAGAGGATAGACTTATCAGTCTGACACCAATTTCAGGCCGTGCTGCAATTCTCTGCAGCTTCACTGCTAAAGCTAGGTGACATTCAAAGAAGAAAGGGTGGGAAAACTGAAGTTAAAAGTATACCAAATTAGCATTTTAATTTAAAACATAACCCGTATTTATTTTAAAAAATACTGGTTTGTCACATTCAAAATTAATTCTTTCACACAAAAAGTATTTCAAGACAACGAAAGACATTTTAAATCGTTAAGTGAAACAAATGAAGAATATGATTCTAGGGTAGACAATCAAGGCATTCCTACATATATAAAAATATCAGTTCAACATAACTGGTATTAATTACATTTGTTTCTAAATTTTAAATCTTTACCAATTCTTTTCTGCTGCATTTCAGGAATTAGTTTCACCATTTGAAGCTTTGATCTCTCATACCATTCCTGTACACACTTGCACTTTTTGCTGTCATCTATTTTCTGACTCAGTTTATGCCGAATCCTATAAATATTCTTTTGTTTTCCTGCTTTCTGGTTTAGATTTCTGTTGCATTACATTACCTGTCCTGTTTCAGAGACGCTGTGTGTATTGGCCATAGTTCCAGTATCCCTATGGACCTTGAGCGGTACAAATCTCACATCTGAATACAGGGAAAAGAGAGGCAACAAAGCAATGGCGTGCTCCTTGCATATATCTCCTGACAAACTCCAGCAATGTTGCGGTTCTTCAGTAGCTTTCTCCTATTTTTCATCTCCTGTACTCAAGTACCTGGCCAAAAGCTGTATATTTGAGAGCAATTTTGTTTTAAGTCCTGCCAAGAAATGAGAGGACTTTTATTACTGAATGATTCATCAGTGCAGAACTTGTTTTGGTCCTGCTGGAGTATTTTGTATGATGCAGAGATAATTGCCACTGTTGTAAAATATTTTCATTGAGAACAGTTGACATAAAACACTGCACAGAAACTGATCTGTCAGCTTTGTTGTTTGGTGAATCATAATGTGTTGTATATTTTGACTTTCTTTTTGTTTGAAAGATCTCTGTGAAGGTTTAAAAAAACACATCATTTTGCCCAATTTGTACTTTGAAATACAAAGGTAGCATTTTGTAAAAGAATTTAAAAGTTGCTGGGGTTTTTTTTCTATTTCCCAAATTATTGAATACTTTAGAGAAAGGAGCAACATGTAAGAAATATGTAAATGTATTTTGGGGACTAAAATCTTTTATTTTTAAAGCAGCGAAATGGTTGGAGATAAGTTCTTTCAACGTTGAGGGCTCAATTCTTTCACATTTAAAAGCCAAAATCCTGGTGTTTTGCTGAACAGAACGTACATATGGGCTTGGACCATGGGAAATGTTGAAAATTGGGAAAAATAGCCATTTTTAATAGTAACTTCTGCAGCTACCTCCCTTTTTTGCCACCCTTGAGGTTGTGTCCCTTTCTTGGCACGTAGAAGCCCAGTGGTACAATATGCAGTGGTAAGAGTTCCTGTGTTTATAACACACCTGCACGTGATGCATAATTCCTGTACAAGTCTTTTCTGCAGTCTTGTTTGTGGAGGGCTGAAGAATGGCAGGGTCAGCAGCTCTGGAGGTCTGTAACCCACTCCAGTGGCAGTGCTCAGTACGTCCAAGTCATATCAGAGATTGGCAGGCTGCATTTTGGAAACATAACTTCTACAATCTCTATCCTATAGCATGTACTGTTTTCTTCAGACTGACACTTTTTCTGCCTGTCATGCACTTTTTTTTTGAAAGGAGATGCTCACAAATTATTTCTTTTTCAAGAAATGAATAGATTTTAAATAAAGGGTGAATGTGATTTTCTCATCCCAGGCCCTTTGTAATCCAGTGCCAGGGTTTCTCTCTGTTGGTTGATGCAGGTAATTGACTTTTATATTGTTTCTTCAAAAGTCTGTGACAAAATGTTCTATAAACAAATAAATGATCTGACTGCAAGAACCCAGCAAATTAAACCATCTTCAGTGTTTTTCCAAGAGGTCTAAAAGTCAGAACCTGGAGACCAAATGCAATTGTCGAAAGACAATGTCCTGTTCTGCTCTCATCTTCTTGGCATGTGGCTCCTGGCTGCTGCATTTGGTTTTGTGGTAATGGTTGAAAACTTTAGAAAACAGATGGAAAATCTTCTCTTCTGCCTGAGTTCTACTTCAGAGCCCTAGGAAATGCAGGTGACCACAGAAGCATTCCCATAAGCTCTACTTAGATTTTAAAGCATGGCTTCATTCTGTAAGGACAAAGAAACCCAAAAGAAGCTCCAGGGTTGTTATTTGAATATCTGATATATCCTTGAGTTTGCTGTTCATAACATCTTTGTGAATGGAATATGAACAGAACTGTTTGAAATTGAAATGTACCTTCAGTTTATGCGTCCTCCACAGCTGCAAACAAAGACAAAACACATCTTAATTATCATAGCTATGTATGTATACACACGTTCTTATATATACATACATAGGTGTACCTACAGTAAATTTGTTTTTCTCTTTTAGGTGTATGCTAAGAGTTCTGGATTCCTTTGGGACTGAGCCAGAGTTTAACCATGCCCATTATGCCCAGTCTAAAGGCCACAAGACACCATGGGGAAAGTGGAATCTTAATCCACAGCAGTTTTATACAATGTTCCGTAAGTACCTCCATGCTTATAAATAATTTAGGGCTTTAAACAGGATGCTGTCACTGAGAAGAATTTTTTTATTATGAAAGACAAATTCCCAGTTTAATAAAATGCAACTGCTACATGGGAAGTGTTGTGTCAGTATCTGTAGACTGTGCAAAAGCTCTATTGTGCTTCCACCCAGCAATGAGAAAATAAGAATATTGAGCTAATATAAGTGGTAGTAGGGAACTTTATCCTCTGGCTACCTGTGGC
Organism: Pomatostomus ruficeps; assembly: GCA_013400735.1. Taxonomy (NCBI): domain Eukaryota; kingdom Metazoa; phylum Chordata; class Aves; order Passeriformes; family Timaliidae; genus Pomatostomus; species Pomatostomus ruficeps. The sequence goes on along the minus strand of VYZT01004126.1, from coordinate 82,519 downwards.
AAGTGGTGCTTGGCTTTTCCCTCAAATGTCAGGGAGTTTGCTTTTGTTAGTTTTGCTTTTTCTAACCTTACTATGAAGCAACAGATTTTTTAGGAATTTGCTAGATTACATTTTTATAAACTGCACTCTTACATTTCATGTTGAACTGAAGTTTGTAGCTATGTTAGCTATAGTGTTGAATTTCTGCTTTGTCCTTCAAACAGCAGCACCATCCTTTCACTATTTTTTTGCACTTAGGATTAATAAATGAGCATCCAGCAAAATTTTTTTGTCCTTACTTTTTTATGTCTTTGTAAAAATTTTTACCAAGTTTGTTTTCATATTGTGGGTATTTATCCCCAGGTGGACTGATGAACATTTATTTGCCAGCAGCGTGCTAAGCTATTGTAAAGTAAGTAGTAGATTTCAGCTCTGCTGTAGATCTTTTGAGCATCGATATATATATTTTGAATTGACCCCAGCCAAACCTAAAAAAGAAATAGAACAGACATCCAAAAAAAGGTATAAATTCTCTATAAATGGGGTCAGATTAAATGATTAGTGTGACCTGGCCTACACCTGGTCTTTGACTCTGTGGCAGCAGGTTCCGGAATGAAGGGATCTCTCTGGTGCCTGTGGTAGCAGTGGTCCAGGTGTGTCCTCTTGGAGAGCTGCAGGGTCACTGCTGCTGGCTGGGGGCACGGGGGGCTCAGGGCAGTGCCCTTTGCTGTGTGCACAGGCTGCTCAGCCCAGGTCTGTAAGGAAAAACCCTTCGTGGTGACCAGCCCATCCCCAGAGCTTGATGCTGCTCCCTCCCTGACACTAAGACCAGCTCTGTTCTCTCTCATCAGCTCTCATCATCAATCCTTCAAACTTTCCTGCTTTTCACAGCAGTTATACATGCTGCTGTCGGGTTGACACGCTTTTGATTTCAGTTGCCCTGTAAAATTCTTGAGAGAGGCATATTTTGTCTGTCAACATTTGCCGTGCAAGTTTTTCCAGAGAAATATAAGTGAAGGTTGTTCAAGAGATAAAAGGCTGCATTCACAGTTGTCGGGAAGCAAGTAACAAAACATGTGGTGGTGAAATGTGACTTGGAAGTGCTTGCAGAGTTTGTGCCTGGATATTAGTAAGCAGAGCTTGTTCTGTATCCACATTTGCTAATATTTATTGGTTTATGTCCTAAATGGAAAAGGGACTCAATTGTGCCTTGTTTAAGTAGTCCAGCTGTTGGGAAAGTCAGATGTGAGGTCCTGTTCAAGACAGCACCAAGGGTGCTGATGCACATAAGGAGAAAGGCTGGAGGAGCCCTGGTGGTGCAGCTGGGCTGTGTGTGCACTGCTCAGCCCCCCTGTGCAATGCAGGTGACAGTGAATCTCTGCAGAGATCTCTGTCACGGCAGTGCAGCCTGCCACTGCTGCAGGCTCTTGTGCAGGGAGAGAAAATCGCTTCATAACGAATTTTCCGAAGAGTATGACTGTATTGGAATTTTAATAAATAACCATTTCCAATTTTTACTGCTGGAAATGACTGCGGGTCTTCCTCTGCAGGAAGAGTGGTAAACAGATTGCAGGCAAACTAATTCTGAAGCATGAGTGATTCCAGTGCTGTGGATTATTCAAGGATTTTACTTTTTTTTTTTTTTGGTACTAGGCGCAGAAGAGTCAACATGGTTTGTGATACTTAAAGTTTATATTTGTTGTTTTGTTCTCTGCTGCAGAGATAGCACCATCTTTATGGGGTTGTGATTAAAAGTGCATATTATGCATCAGTAAAGATTTTATGGCAGATTGGACCCCTGGACAGCTTCCCAAGACCTCCAGGCTCTATTATGTTTTGAGAACTCTGATTATAAGGGCAGAAAATTATTCCTGGGCAACAAGCAAACCATATTCAAACCTGTGGCATATTACCAAGTGCTTGACTGTTCTCTGAGTTTTCCAAAGCATGAGAACTTTTCCCTCTCTTTGTGTTTTTTGTGGTTTTAATTCAAATACTTTTAAGCAAAATAACAGCATTGGTACTTCTAAAAGTGCATGGTCTTGCTTAAAAATCCGTCCGAGTGCTTCCTGTCGGTGATGTCTGAGGCACTGAATTCCACCAGTTCTAAGTCCTAACCTTAACAAAGGTTTATTTTGCTTTTGAGTGTGTACTGCCTTGCCTCTCCTTTGAATGCAGTCTCTCATCCAAAAATATGAAAGGATGGAAAAATGCCCCTTTTCAGACATATTTGCAATGTGCTGTTTGCTGTGTAAAATTCTAAGAAGTCCTTGGGTCTAAGTGGATGCCTGGCTGTTGCTGAGGCATTTTTTGTGAAAAAGAGTAATTGTCATTTGAAAGACTAAATGTAATGGCAGAGGGACGTGTGCACTGTGTATGGTTTCTCTGTTCTCCTGCATTACCCACTTGGCTGATTTTCAGGAACCAAAAAGCAAAAACCTCATAATTGCAATAGAATTTACATTTTTTAATAACTCTACTAGAGGTTTAGCATTGCATGTATCAAAGATGCCTGGGGCATTGTCTTTGGATTTGGGGGGTTTTTGTTTTGTTTTGGGTTCTTAAGCTTTTCAAAATGTGATTAATTGTCAGCTTGTGTGCCAGAATTTGACAGGAGGTTGAGAGGAGATCCTGCTGTTTATTGCAGCCTTTTTCTATGTGCACTTGTGAGGCTATGGCACCTTTTAGAAGAAAAAACCCCCACATGTTGGCGTAGCTTTTGTATAGTGGGGATGGATTTTTACCTGAAGCACTGAGAGTTGGAGTCCATCACTGGAATTAAACACCCAGTCTACAAAGAAAACCAAACCAAAACACCAAAACCCCTTACTTTTAATGAGCCTAAATGTCCATGTCTTTATAGAGGGAGAACAGTGGCCAGTATTGCTGGATGGAAAAAAGACAAACAGGGGCTAAAAATAATATAGAAAACTATGACTAAATTGCATATTCTTTGCACACCCTTTTTTTGCCTGGATTGGATTAAAAACAGTTTTGCCAACTTCACTTGCCACCTTTAAATATTTTATGGTCACTATGTCTGGGTGAATTCAGCAATGCAATTTGTATTCTGCTTTGCAGAGTGTTACTTGGTAGGCCAGTAATTAGCACCATGGATATGTAACACACAGTGGGTTGGGTGGTTGGTGGTGGTAATTCCAATATGGGAGGTGAGCCCAAGAAATTTTCTAAAATTTCTTTATGCGATTGAGGAACATCCAGCTTTGCTAACAAGCATAAATCCAGGGGGTTTTCAAACTGTTGGTATTGCATCTCTGAGATTTGTCAAGCTGGATTTCTTCTATTTCTTTTATCTCTAATAATAAAATAAAGCTTAGCACACAGACAAAAAAAATCATTACCATTGGACTCAGTCCAGTTTCAGTTTTTATTATCAGAAACAAGACAGAAAATAGCTACTTACTTCAGCAGGCATATGGAGCAGGACTTAAAATTAATAAAAACTATTTTGGATGATAAAGCAAGCAAATGTGTCTTTCAGTATTATAAGAAGCAGGTGATCTGTCGCATAATATCTTCCTTATAACTTCTCATCTGATAACATTCCCTCTAATGTAGCATTAACTGATATTTTCAAAGGTGCTGAATCTGCTCTGTTTCCTACAGCTCACACTCCGGATAACAGCTTCCTTGGATTTGTGGTAGAGCAGCATCTGAATTCCAGTGACATTAAACACATTAATGACATCAAAAGGCAGAATCAATCTCTCGTTTATGGCAAAGTAGATAATTTCTGGAAGGTGAGTTTTTTATGCTCATATGCTTGAGCAAATTTATGTTGATCAATATAATAAAGCATAATTCTAAATTTAAAGGTATCCCATCTGTCTAAACCCATTAAGTTCTTTTTCTGGCAACAAATGTATTTGAGTAATTAAGCTGAACATTTTGAAGTCTTTCTATTAGGGAAACTTCTGTCTAGATTGATGTGGATCCTTTGCTATTTCTGTACACATTTCTGACAGAATAAAAAATATAGTCCTAATGTCACAATAATTTTGGAAAATGCAGGAGGCTGGTAAACATAATGGAAAATTGAAGGTGTGAACTTTCATCAGTCATAGGCAAACCTGTCTTTCAATTACTTCTGTTCTTATATCTACAACCAAAAATGTGCTGCATTTTGAGATGGAAATTCTGTTTCACTAAAGGCTCTACAACTGTGCAATCTCGTTTTATCTCCCTGTAATAATATCAGAGGTTTTTTTCTTTAATATTGCCATTATTGTGTTTTCTTTCATCTGCAGATGAGAGCGGCAGAATAACAACACCAAATCTGGTCATATTTTCACTGAGTTAAAGTATATTGTGTTATTAAGTCATAGTGGTCTCCTTTTTTTTCACCCACTGTCCTTTTCTGTGGCTCCTTCTTGCAGGCTGACATGCCTGGGAATGTGTCTCTCCTGCAGTTTTCAGAGATTTCTTACTAGTAACTGGATTTCTTCCAAGTTACCTCCAGCTCTGTGTGCCCAAATGCTCTTCATGCCCATATCCTCTGTGTGCCTTCCCTTCTGCCTAAAAAGACCTTATTTTTAAGCTCCTTGTCAACTGAAAAAGGAACTTATCAGTGGCACACACAGGAGGACCACACAATATAACAGGGCGAGAGTGCCTGGGTCTCACATTTTCATTCCTTTTCTGTTCATTGGCATGAGAATATTGGTCTTGCACAGTTTTTCAAACCACAGAAGCAACATTCATTCTGATGACTGAGATTATACACAATGAATTCTCTAAAGATGCTAGCTACAAGTAAATGGTCCATCTGTGAGACAAAACAAAACTAAAACTTAATAGAAACATTAGAATCTTGGCAGTGGTAGCAGAACAGGTAGAGCTGAATGCTTCTTGGCTACTGTGCTGAGAATAATACGTAGTAAATACTGTGAAAGTGTTTATTTATTCTGTCTGCCTCATAGTATAGCAGGATTAAGTGTGCCTCTGTGTGCAGTCTCTCCTGTCTGCAGAGTGCTGGAGCAGAGCTGGGATCGTTTCTTCAAGTCTTTCTGAGCTTAGGCTCTTATGCTTTTACTTGTACTTTGTGACTTTACTTGTACTTTTACTATGACTGATCTCATTACCAGTCTGACAAGAGCAGCAGCATGCAATAATCATCTCAGCTTCCTGACCTGATTTGCAGTGCACAGCAGCAGAAGGACCTGTTGAATACCAGTTGGATTTAAGGAACAAGACAGCTCCTTAGTCACCAGGGTGTTTTTCACTGACATACACATCTTTCTCAGTTTATTCAGTCTGCATGGATTCAGATATATGTATTGATAGTTTATATGCCCAGCGGGGAGATTTGTGGTTAGGCTCAGATTCGGTATTTTTCATGGACTGATTAAGACAAAAACGTGTCTTTTTGGAAAAGAACGCCCAGTCTTGGTTTTTAAATAGCACGCAATGGAAAGCCCACTGTTTCCTCTGGTGGAGTCCTCCAATAACTGCCTTCTCCCTTAAGACTTTGCATCATTTCTGGTACAGATTTTCATGTTGTAGGTTCCAGTCTAAGTGGCAGCTATAGACTTTCTCTACTGGACTGATGATGTTCTGTTCTGTTTCTCTGTAGGAATATATAGGTTGAGGTCAAGGTAACCCATAGTCATCTCCTGGAAAGCCTGTATATGCTGACCTCCTGAGAGCTTTGTGCTTTCTAATCCTTAAGTGTTCTCACATGTCGGTTTTCTCTGCACCTTCTCCAGATTATTCACATTCCTCTTGAAATGTGAATGTTTGCAAAGGGCACGTGGGCCATGCCAGCACCAAATCTGAAAGGAAATACTGTCTCATTCTTAGGCAGGTTCCCTTCCCACTGTTAGAGACTCTCAGCCAAGACCTTCGTACCACTTTTTGAAGTGCTGCTTTTCAAGTCACTGCTGTGTTTCTATCAGTATTGCCCGTCTTGTTTTTTCCAAGATGTTTGATTTGCTATCTGGCCATATTAAAGTGTGTGCTGTATGCTGGTAACATCGAGCACATTAAAACTGTAACTTGCAGATTGTAACTGCAGTCATACCCACATGCACTCAGATATAAAGTGCAAATCACTGCAGATAGACTTTGATCTGTTGCGGTGTGGGATTTCTTATCTGGAGTGATAAAATCCAATTCTTGTGATCAAGAGAAAGCCTGAACTAATCTTGTGTCTGTGTAATTTGCTTATTTCACGTTTCTTTCATTTTCCCCGTTCAGTGCTCTTTTCATCTGCCACCACGGCGTGTACGGAACCAGACTAATCTATTTATCCTGCTCCTGCTCTTCCTGCTGAACATGGCCAATTAGCAAGAGGTGTAATCTGCAGAGTACACATGTCACTGCTGGGGCTGATCGCTCATTAGAGGAGCACAGTGTGGAGGGGAGCGCATCCCAGTCCCCGGGCTGTGGTGCTTTTGGGGAACAGCTGCAAATCAATTGTTTAATTTTAAACCAAGCAGACTGAGATAGGACTCAAGTCTGCACAGGACCTCTTCTCCCTGGAGGTATATAAACCACCCTGGGTTCATATAGCCATGGATGTGGGGCTTTTTCTATGTCTGAGCCCAGTGACATCCATCCCATGTCACAGTGGCCCAGTCTGGGCATACCTCTTGGGTTCAGGAAGGATGTGCTGCAGAGGGTGTCAGATAAATCTGCTTTATTTCCCTCTAATAACTAAATCAGTCCAAGGTGGGTTGAGGATTACAAATAAGAGGCTGTAAAGAATTTTGCCACATTTCTAAAGGTTGTCTTTAGGGGTAAGCTATGAAGGGCAACATTTGCCATGTTTTGGAAAAGTGTTGCTGGGATTAAAGGTGTGGGGTTTTGTCTGGGATTTTTGGCAGTACTGAGGAGTAAAGAGAGTCCTATCTAAGCCAAAGTGGGGGGAAAAAAAGGAATTAATAAAATGCGTGTGAAACCCGTAATGCTCTCCATTATCAAAATTGGCTTTAATTACAGAACATTTCAATTAAAAGAGAGTGTTTGAAGCCTTTCATGTTGCCTTACCTCCTGTTTCTAAGGCTTTTCTTTGTTCTTCTTCCTGCAATTTGCCGTTATACTATTCTACTAATTCGACCCTTAATCCTGGAAAGAAGAAAGAGTTAAAATTCATTTTGCAGTATTTGCTATTTCTTTTTTTTTTTTTTTTTGTGGGGTGCTGTGAGAGAAGTCAAAAGGTTACTTTTATCAGAAAATAGGCATCAATGCATAACACAAGTGTATGATGACTGCTTTAGTGGTTTATTATAGTGTATTGGAGCTGTCTTGAAAATATTTGTACATTTAGAGGCAAATAATGTGTGAGTTTCTTACTAATGCCACTTGACAAGCTGGGCATTCTTCTTAAATACACACTGCCTGCAAAGCAACTTTAGAAGAGCTGCAGATTGGAAATGGTTACCTTTAGCTTGTTCTCACTGGGAAAGCACATCACCGAGGCTGCTCACGCTAATGTCTCCCCTTTATAGCCCCAGGGGATGTGCAATGAAATGTAATTTCCCCATCATAAGCCCTCTCACATGAAGTGGGAGGAAAGTCCCCTCCTTCTGGTTGGTTTTTGTACTTCATGTTTAGCGATGTACTTTGAAGGAATATTTCTTTTCAACTTTTAAGCTAAAAGAAAAATAAGTAAAGGGCCCAAAGTTCCTTCTCTCCTTTTCTCCCATGCGGTCAGTGCACTCACAAACTTATCTCTTGGTTGTTTTATTTTGTGTTCCTCCAAATGTGCAGCAGCACTGGGGGCTTATGAATCAATCAAAAGTTACCCTAGGGCCTGGCACCAGGAGCACTGTCCTGCCTTGTGTCTCAAATATAACAAATCCGAATGAGCCAGACACTTCAGCTGAGCGAGATTTCTGAAATTCACCATTTCTTTCTGAAAGCAGTATGGATCAGAAACAAGTCAGAGCAAGTGAGCAGTTATAGGTGCAGTAAATGAACATACATGTTCGTACACTTTTAAAGGCTTATTCTTTAACATTTATTATGAAAATTAGAATTTAATTTATTATGAAGAAAGAATGAAAACTACGTTTTCCATGGATATTTACCTTTCAGAATATTTCCCTTTCAGACAGGTCAGTGACCAGCTTCTCACTTTGCAGAACTCTTCAGCTGAAAAGTGAATTAGTGAAGTCCTACAGTACTGATTAACACAATCATCTGCTGTTCTTTGCTTAGCTCAAAACTAACACAGCCTTTTCTTCCTGGGGGCCCACTTCCTATTTTCATCTGCACTCTTCTCCCTCAGCACTTACAGTGCGCAGGGATGTCTCATTGTTGGTTCTGGAAATTTCCATTCAAAGGACAGGAAATTGCTGCTCAGGTGTTGGTGGGCATTGCATGACAATGAAATTGTCAAATCTGGGGAAAACCTCAGTATTTAAAACACACCAAACCTTCATGGATGAAAAAGACTAAGATGAGGCTAGAGGATTGAATAGGGTTCTTCAAGCTCTGCCAGAAATCCTAAATCTTCCCTGAGATGTTTTATTCATTCGTTGTGCAAAAATTATATATGTGCCAATGTGTGTTTTATTCAGAGATATGGTGCCTAAAAAAGAATCCATAAATGGACATTCAGGAAGAGCAAAGGCATGACAAAGTTATATAATACTTCCCTTGCAAATTCTCTCTCTTTCCAGCTTTTCTAATTCAGTGTATTTCCTGAATCTGTTTCTCTGTTGATAAACTGTCTGTTCACACATTTTTGAGATCACAGTGTCACCGAAAACTGTGAGAAAAGTAAAAACTCCCCAACAACATTTTTAGTGTTAAGAGAATCAAGGCATTACTTTATTTCTGGCCAGGATGGTGTGCTGGCCAGGATGTGCCACAGAAATCATTTCATCCACACACAGCCCGGGTGTGCAGAGAAAATCCTTCCATGACACATTTTAAATGATTTCCCCCCAAACTTTATACAGTCAAAAACCCCTAGAGATCCATTGTTTCAAAGTTCATTGGTCCGGAGTCTAGCAACCCCCAGTATTCAGTTTCCACTTGGATCTGAATTTCCTCGCCTCTGATGTCTTCATTTTTCGATTTTTCTTATCAGTCCTTTTCTGGAATAGGTGGCTCCCACTCTGCCCGGGGTATTGTCTTGTGTTGATGGTTGTTAACAGCCCTTGATGGTTGTTACCTCTTGCGAGTCTCCTGTGCTGCTCCCAGTCTGTTGAGATGTTAAATTCATCAGGTCTCCACCTAGTTTATTCAGTGATTGTGAAAACTGACTGACGTTAAAAAATTTAAACTTAGTGTATTTTGCAACAACCGTAAGAGGTGATTTCAAAGTGTTTGTTTGATCATGAACCTATGCAAACGTTTTTTTTTCCTCTTCAACTTTCTCTGTCATGGAGCCCCTCAAATCTATGGCCTGTTGCAGGAGAAATTGTTAACTTGGGCATTTTTCTAAACCTGGTCCTTATGAGCTTGGTTTGGCTTTCTTTGTATAGGGCATTTGGAATAGTCAGTCACCATCCATGTTCTTTATGCCAACTATGGGTTTGTAAACCTCCCTCATATTCTGACAAGTTGTCTTTTTCAAACTGAAGAATTGTTAAAGAATTTCTTACAGATTTCTGTGTGTAACAGTGGAAATTGTCCTGTACCCTGGATCCTTCTTACCCCTCTCAGAACACTGTCCAATGGTTTCAGTTTCTTTTTGAAGAAATGGACCAGAAGTGCAGCAGTGTATGAGGAGGGAGAGAATGGTTTTTATAGAATAGTTCAATAATATTCTCTTTATTTCTGAATTTCTTTCGAAAAAATTCTTATCATTTACTTGGTTGGTGGGTGGACTGACTGCTACTGAACAGTGGACTGATTTTTTTCATGGGTCATAATCATATGTTGTTATAATGCAAAATCTTCATTCTTGAGTGACACTGGTTAGCTCAGGGGGTTTTTTCCACACTTGAAGTGCGGACTGGTTTTCAACATTTGTGTCACTTTAGTTAAGTTACCAAACAGGTTTTATTTCCATGAGAAGTCTATGCAGCAGTGGGAGAAGATGTTGGAAAATTCTTTTACCTTTAGCACAAAGTGCATGATCCCTGTATTTGTGGTGAATGCTTAGTTTTGTGCCACACAGTACCAATGCCAGAGAGTAATGTGGCCTTGTGGTAACTCCCTGTGTCTGAGACTAACAAGCCTCGTGGCAGCCAGTGCTTCCTTGTTTGTGTGCATTAGTGATTAATATGCACTAGCTGGTATCTCAGTTTGGAGAACAAGGATTGTGTGAGAGAAAAGAAGGATAAGAGAAGTACGTTATGACTTGGTGACATATCTGAGATACCCGCAAGGAGAAAAAATTAATCAGAAAATCCAGAACTGTATCCAAACAAGTCCATGGCAATAATTAGCGCATGTGCACGTATTCAGAAAATGTGATGGGTATGTATTAGTGACAGGACTATAACTTGCTCTCTTAGGTTATTGAACATGCATGCTTTGGGGGAATTCCCCATGCATCCAGTGCTGCTAATAAAGTAATGCCAGCTTTCTAACCTGACTCACTGCCTGGAGAGTTTATTTCCTGGTTTTTGGTGACAGTTACATTGAATTTATCAGATGGTCCCTTTCCTAGTCACTCTGTCCCTTAGATTACTGAGGGGCTTTTTCAAAAGCTTTAAAACTCCAGGTGTTTAAAATTACGATGTTTTTATGCAACATTTTGAAGTTAGTTTGAGTTTTGTTACTCTGAATAATGGCAGCATACTTTTGTCACTTCCCTGTTTTCTTTCACATGATGACTGTTCATTCACAAGAGTGATTCCCAGTCTCTCCCCAAGAGATTTAATTCTTTTAAGAACTTCAAAGAATTCCTACAAGCTGGTTGCCTTCTTTAGAAACACCAATTTGGTGAGAGGATTTCCTTGGACAGGAAGAATTGACTATTGTAATTTTGATGGGTTTATGTGGTTACATATTTAACTCTTTATTTAAAATTCAGATAACTCATTCAGTGTAGAATTCATACTTGCTAGTCTGCTAATCACTGAATCCTCTCCATATCCATTTATAAATTCAAGGCAGTTTAAAAGTTTCATATTTGAGTTCCAGGAGACTTGATCTACTCTTTGTGATTTACCTCTGTAAAACACTGTATGTATTTGACTCTCTTAATATTCCCCAGCCTTTGTGCACTCTTCCAGCTCGGGGGTAGACAGGATTTTCATTATTCAGGGATGTCTTGAGAAGTCTGTGAGAGGGTGACAGTTCTCGAGCAGAGATTGTGTTTGTGTCACAATCTCGATTGTCATACCTTGCATGCACACTGCATTTTGGCTTACTTTTGACTTGACACTTCTACAGATAAGCACCCAGCTGAGAGGACTTCCAGACTTCACAGTATGCATTTAGGATATACACAGAGATGTATCCCAGTACTTACTTTTCTGTATTACATTTGTCAAGCGCTATAAAACCATTGCCTTCTGAATTTTTCAATGCCAGGAAGTGAGGCAGGGTGTATGGGCTGTTTTACATGTTTTGCAGTCTGACCTTTCAAGCCATAAAGCAGCTGAGGACTCTGAATCAAGCTCTTCTGTAGTGTAGCTGGCCTGTAGTTCTGCATACGTGATGCTTAGTTTCATTCAGTGCTGAATTTTTCATGTTCTCTGAGTGTACCCGAATGGGCCAAAATTGCAAAATATTGTCATTGCCTTGGACAGGCAAACTGTTGGTAAAGCAGAGCTGTTAATTACCAGCAGCTACTACACTGAGACAACTAAAAGCAGAGTTAAGTTCTTGATGAATTGTGTTTCCACCACATTTTCTTGTAGCTTTTATATTTAAATTTTTCACCCACCAAACTTAAAATTTTACCTCTTCATACTGTGTCTTCTTGTCAACATTGTCCTAGGGAAAGACTTCTCAAATAGTTGTCACTTGATTTCTTTGATGAAAAAGGCCTTATCATGATGCTTTTAAAAGTAGGTGGAAATGATTGATGAACAGTAATAACAGTTCTGCAGTCAGTGATCAACAAAAAGTACTTTCCTGAATGGCATGTTTATTTTAGCTGCTGAAAAATTGTTTCAGAAAAGGTTTGTGTAGCTGTTACTCACTGTTACATTTCCATTTTCATTCTGAGGGGAAATAATTTGCCTTTTTTTAAATGTGATTACCTTCCATCCTCTTAAGTGCAGGTTTGCAGTATGGACAGCAGGGTGAACAGTGCAGTCTGGTACAAACTGCAGAGAATGTCAGGTTTGCGTTACTACCTAACTGCTCATGATCTGGTCTCTTTGAATTCATCTTGGGGAAAGTAAAGTTCAAGTGGTTTAAGATAAAAGAATAATTATATCTGCTCCCAAGTGAGCAAACTCAGGAAGCGGATAAATAGTCGAAGGAATGTTAATATTTTGTTTGCAAGTCACATTTCGTGCTTTATTTACATGTAGCCTTTCTATTTATAAATGCCATTTTTGCACTCTCTCATTTTCTAATTCACTGTTTTTAAGGTTTAGAATTGGATTATGTGCCGTGTTATTTTTGTGAGGTGGTTTCTTACAATATATACTTTTATGATCCAAAATAACTCTTGTCTGAAAGGAAGGTGGGAATTCAGGACTACTTAATGCAAAAGGAGAAAAATGTTAGCAAGCTTTAGGTAAAGTATAAGGTGCTAATAGTATTTTTATGGTGCTTTATAGATGATTATGAAAGCAGTTGTTTTTGACTAGAAGTAAATAAGGAAATGAAGGAGTCAGGTTTTGGTTGGGCTTTGATTCTGTCTAGCAAAATACATATTTTATCTGTGGTTTTAGACTCTGAATTGGGAAAGAAGTCAGTCCTATGCCTAAGTAATATTCCCAGTTAAGGCTGTGCATGGTTAATGTCATTTTAAAACAGCTGAATATTCTGTAAAACGTTTGTAAAACTGTCATTGCAATCTTGAAAAGAAGTGCAATTTTAGGTAATCTTGGTTTTGTTCTTTCTAGCTGCTTGTTCCTCAGAGTTTTCTTGAGTTAGAGTGCGTTTGTGTCCCCAGGGTTTGTGGCATGAGCCAGTCAAATCTGAGGCAGGTGCCCTGGTGCTGTTACTCCAGGTGGATCATGTCAGTGAGGTACCTGTTGCTTCCTTGCCTTCTCTCCCATTCAGAACCCTCAACTCTCCAAAGTTCTGGATGCAATAAAAGCCAGGCAGGCAGAATTAAAGGATCCTCTGGAAATAAGATCAGGCCACTCCTTTTATATTTCTCCTGCTCATTTCCAAAGCAAAAGTTCTAAATGGATTTTCTTTGACAAAGTGTGAGTTTCTCACAGTTTCTAATTAGGGTATCTTAGCAGTTATGTGAGGAACATCTCTCAGAGAGTAATTCAAATTTGAAGTAAAAAATGGAGCAAGCTTTTCACTTTTTTTGAACGATTTGTGTTAATTAATAACAAGAGAAGCCACATGGAACAAGAAAGCATCTTTGTCTTTCTCTGTTGGCCGTGTTATGTAACCCAACCCAGGCCAGTGTCTGGCTGGGGCAGCCTTGGCAGAGCTGCCAGGAGGGGCATTCGGGGATGTCAGCCCTTCCTCCCCAGCACAAGCAGGGCACCAGCAGAGCAGCTGAAGGGAGAAGCTGCTGTTACGGACATTGAATGCCCTGTGCAGCAATTCATTCAGCCAGGAAGCTGTAAGAAGTAGCACTCATGCCCCTAGGCCTGATACCTGCTCCTCCAGGACTGGAAAAGACAGGATTGTCACCAGTCTGCTTGTCCTTTGCATGAACTTCAGTAAAATTGTTGGCCAGCTTTCACACAGGGCTGTGCACAGAATTTACATGACAAAAATAGTGAGTGAAAGTAGAAATCATAAAAACTCACTTGCTGCCAAGGAGTATAGCAACTTGTTGCCTGATTTTAGAGCTATTACTAAGACTATGTGCAAATATTGAGGGAAAGTCTTCTGATCTGTGTTGCAGACTGCATGTAAATACAGTCTTCAGCTAATTGCCTTGGAATGCCAGTAGTTTTTAAAACTCAAAAAACATATGGCACTGAAAATTAAAGTAATTCTTGTGTGCAAACTAGGATGGCGTACTATTTTTTCTTAATTTTCTTTTTAATGCAACATTAAAGCCATTACTCCTCTCTGGGCCTTTTCCAAAATGCCTTTAAAGCTTCAGGTAGGAGAAATACTTGGAGGTCTCTCATGGAACTCAAACACTGGGTATTTAGATAAAGGTGTGCGTTCAGTTATTCAGTTGGCAAGACTGCATCTTACTAAGGTGACATTCACCCTTTTCTTCAGATAATTAAGATAATTATTTTGTGTCCTTGACAAAAACAGTGAAAATTTGATATTTCAAAAGGAGTTTTTAGTATTTTTAGGCCAAGTATTGTTTAGACATGCTGAGATTACAGCTGTCTGATGGTGTCCTGTTTTTTGTCCAATTAGAAATTAAGAGGGCCTTGGTATTGATTTCTTTATACCTCAACTATGAGTGAAAAAGCTGCAGTTTTCTTCCAATTTAGTAGAAAACCAAATAATGTAATGAAAGATCAAATGCTATAGAAATCAAATAGGAATGAAGGAACTTTTATCTTCCTGGCTTTTGAGGTACAGGAAATAAAAAACAGCTCTAAATAAATACTGCTGGTTCAAATTTGTAACTGAAAATATTTTTTCCTCACCATTACAGGACAAGAAGGCTTATCTGGATGTCATCCACACCTACATGGAGGTCCATGGAACTGTTCATGGGACAAGCACCATGTACATTCCTGGCTATGTCAAGAACCATGGAATACTCAGCGGGCGGGATTTGCAGTTTCTACTGAGAGAAACCAAAGTAAGTTTGTCAAGCAGGAGTGGTGGCAAAAAATAGCTCCAGATAGAGGGTGTCTGAAGAGCATGCATTTCACCTCCTGTGAATAAGCTCCTAATTTAAAAGCGCTGGAAAAAAATTATCATGTGTAAAGGAGCTTAAGTTGTGTTCTGTGTACCAAGAATACATTTTGCATCATGTCCGTGTTTGGTGGATTGACAGCTCGTATTAGAAAATTGGGATGACAACCTACAGTCACATTTAACAACCAGCTTGAGAAACAGGGGTAAATGCATTTTTCATTTTCTTGACTATGATATTCAGCTGAAGGAGATTATGAGCTGAGACTGTGCTGTGTTCTACAACCCTGAGGTCAAAGTTAGGTAACGCCCAGAAGCTGCCCAGCTGCATGCCTGCTCTGCCCTAGCAATGACTTTAACCCAGAGCGACCCTGCTCTCTCGGGGAGAACAGCAAAGCTGCTCTTCATTTGCCATTCACGTCCTTCCTCTGCTCAGCTGTGCACAGAGAGTGAGCAGAGGAGCGTGGCTGTTTGTGATGTGCTTTGCCTGTGGCTCCAGAGCCAAGGGAACTCAAGATAAGGGACAGGACATACATTGAAATCAACTTTTGTCCCCACAGTTAGAAAGCATTGTCGGGATTCTGTGCCCTTCCCATTATCTTTGTGGCACTTTGCAGCATTAAAACGCTTCAGTAGATTACATTTAAATAGGATGTTTAACTTCAAGTTGGTGAAAGAAGGGGGTTGTATGTTTAAAATTAACAAAATCTGTGGAAGTGCACCACTGTTGATTGTTTCTTGCTGTGCACTTCCACAGAAAAATCTCTTAAAAAAAAAAGAAAAGAAAAAAGCAAACACCTCTTAGGCTTCCCACACAACTGCAGAGATCTTTTTTTTAAGTACTTGGGAAAATGGTGATAATTTGACATCTCTGTGTGACAGCTGTTGGTAAATTAGGAGTTTTTAAAGGCAACCACTGGGTGTATGCACTTGATGCATGCAGATACACATCATGTTGCATATTTAAAAAGTCAACATTTCCTTTCTGTCATAGATAATCTGAGATTACACAGCTTTTGCCTGTGTGGAGTATGAAATCCCTGTGTTAATCATAATGTGGGAAGAATATTGACCTTGTAAAAACCCCAGGCATGAACAGCGACTACCTCCTGAAAAAACCAGGTGTTCTATTCACTGAAATACTAAAATAAGCAAATGGACTTCCTATATACAAATATCGGTTCTTAATAATAGTTGTTTGACTGAGTCTTCCTCTGATTCACTATCAGCCGTCTTGCATGTGTCACATTAAAGAGATTTTCAATATTAACTGGACACCTCAGCTAGTTGTTATCGGTTATATTTGCTGTCCTCTAAGATGCAATGTAAAGACCCATTCAGGTTAGGATAAATTCAAATTGATACCTACATGTTATGCAACTCTGTGGATTTTGTGTCACAGGAGGTAGCAGATAAGTTTCTCTCAGATTTTGAGTAGTAATTGCAGTATCAGACAGAAGAGAGTCTGGGTTGGGAAGTGCTCCTGAGAGAGCTTATTTTTCACAGAAAGTGTTTGGTGAAAGTCATGGATCTGTGCTGTGCTGTTGTCAGAGTCCTACAAGCATTATTAGAGTTTAGTGATTTTTATGCTATTGTATAAAAATCATTGAAGTGCCGTGCATTGGTTATGGTTATTTTTTTCCTTCATAACATTGGGGAAAATCCTTTTTAGAATTTGCTGCATTTCTTAGTAGATGGCACTGAGAAAATCATCAGTGTGTTTCAGAACCCTGCATCAAGAAGTCAGAGTTTTAAAAATAATGTCTGCAAACAATATTTTTATATGGCTTTTCTGAACTTTCATTAGCAGGTTTGCAAATGACAAAAGCTGTTTTCCTTTTTAGGAAATTATTTATTTAGGATACAGCCAGGCTAACAAAACCTTGCCGTGATGATAAGCCCTTAATTGTCCATCTGCTTCTCCTAATACATAAGTATTGTCAGGGAAATGAGAGTGCAATGTATTTCCGATTTTGCAACGAAATGAAATTAAATAGGGCTTATTGCATCATGAATTTTGCTTATTATTCCTGTCTAATACGGTTTCAGTGCATCTAATTGAACAGAAAAAGTGAAACAGCAGCATCCTGGGATTGAAAGTGGAAACTGAGATCTCCCTCTAATTTGTTTGGACATTTTCATTGGGGGGGTGGGGGCTTGGGTTGTTTTTTTTCACTTTGTGCTGGCTGATGCTTATTGTCTCATAGGTACTCTGGCTGTTCTGCCTCAGCATATGGTTACTTGTCAGTGATGATCAACAGACACATCTTCTTGCTGCCTGTACATTCATAGTTCCAGATTTTGATACCCTTTAAGAGACAATACTTGAACACAGCTTAGTACAAAACACTGCTCACCTACCTCTGGTGGCCATCTGCTGTCTTTGTGGGTCAATTGTGTTTCTATCAGATGGATCAGGGATTGAATTGCTGAAATAAGTGCAGGTTTGTCACAAAAATCGAGCTGGCTTGAATAGGAGCTTTGTGCCTGGAGGAGCCCCGTGTGTGTGTGCATATGCATGCAGTGATGTTCAAGGACACTTTTTAATCATAATCGCTTTATTCACTTGGCAACATGGCCAGAGCCCCCTAACGAATTCAGTTATGGCGTTTTGTCACCAAACTGTCTGTGTGCTGCAAGTGTGTGAATAATCAGGGCTGTAACTCGGGGCTGGGAACATCTGTGGGTACAAAGCTCGTCTGGAACATCGCAGGAAGACAGAAACCTTTGTCCTTAAACTTCCAGAAGCCTTCAGATGTGTTGAGACCAAGGGCAAGGATTGTCTGTCATCGGTTGTGATTTCAACACTGTGTTAGCAGGTTTTTGTCAGGTCAGCTGACAAATGTTCTGGTTTTCAGAAAGGGAGAGCTAAATAATAATTTAACAAATCACATGGTTCAGCCTAGGCAGAAGTGTCAGTTTGTGCTGCACTGCTTCACTTTGTCCTTAGACAGCCGTTACCAGTAGGTGACGGCTCAGTCCTGTGATTCTTAATCAGAGCTTTGCATTCCCCAAATGTCTCTGGTCCCTGCAGTAGCTGGTAGGACACAGTTATTCCAGGCAGCTGCCATTTGGTTCTGCGTGTGTTAGAAGGCAGCAGATTTGAGAGGGAGTGAGCTCTGCGGGCAGGAGGGGCTGCTTGAGATTCACCATGGCTGCTTCAGCTGTGTGGAGCATGACAAAAAGGAGCCATGTCTGCAGTTCCTAATGAGGAGATGTAAAGCCATTCATCACGTCGGAGGAGAATGGGGTAGGCGAGCTGGCAGCCTTCCTGCCAACCCACGTGGCTCCTTGCCAAGTGGGCAGCTGGAGGAGTTGGACCAGGCTCTCTTGGAGGAACCAGCGTTGAATTCTTGAGAAATATTTCTCCTTTCGAGAAAGTTTCAGATGCAACTTTTCCTTCAAGTCACTGTGAACTTTGGAGAGAGTTCAAATCCTTGTACTAAGGGGGATTTGCGATTTCCGAATGGGGATTAATAAAAGTAGGAGCAACTCCCTGCTTAGACAGACACAGGCAAACAAACTTTGTTTTCATATTGCCCTTTATGGAGGAATATATATTTACTTCTGCACACTTCATAAAAACAGCTGAAAAGACATTTAACTAGTGATCCTATTCTCAAGTTGTTTGAATCACAAAAGGATTGACTTTTGCAGAAAGTATTTTGTATTGATGAGAAGAATATAACAAGATAGTTAACCTTTGCTCTACCCCTGTTTCTAGAGTTCAAAAGAGAATTTATAAGTTCAATAAGGAGTCATATAAAAGTGGTGATAAACCTACCAACCTGACAGAATAAATTAGATAAAGTGCAGTGATGTTAGAAAGGGGAGAGGAGAAGATAAACAAACACTCCTGTGCGTGGAACTATAGCATTTAGTCTCGGGAATATGACATTTTTTATTAAATGTTCAGCTAGTCATAATTACAGTCAGTGAGGTAAAGCATTCACTCCTTATTTTATACTTTTGGCTGTAATTTAGAAAGACTGTTTACTTACTTATTTTAATAGTAGTCTGATGTGGTGCTGTAAAATCCACAAATAAATTGCAAAGTATCAACTGAAAGTCAGTGGTTTTCAAAAAAAATAAAATAAAATAACCCAAAACCACGCTGTTTTTCATACGAGGAGTTGTGAGTCACTTTGTGTCAGAGAAGTTGCCACTGAACTACCACACCATGAGAGGGCTGTTTACATTAAGACAGAGACAAGTGGTGTCTTGGCCGGTGTGATGCTGGGTGGCCAACTCAAAAGTCTGAAATTCCGAAGCAGAGGTTCAGTTCATTAAAAAGGCAGAAAAGGTTCCTGAAGAGCCTTTGTTATGAAAACCAAACTCTTAGGGGTTCCAACACCTGCGTTACTCAAGTTGGGCCAGCGATGTTGCAGACACAAATCCCCTTCTCTGGTGCATGCAGACCTACAGGCACAGACACACCTGGGTAGCAGACCTTATTGAAAAGAAATGGGTTAAAAAAACCCAAACAACCCCACACTGCTGTTTCCATGATCATTCTACTTCTGTGTTTATTGGCAGTTACCTCTTTTAGATAGACTTTTATAGTGCAACTTCCCTCCAGCAATCACCCCGTTCGTGGGGTGTCAGTGTGCAGAGGCGGCTGTGCCATGTGCCAACTTGGAGCTCTCCAGGAAAAATAATGGCTCTTGCTTTCAGAAACATTGGAAAGGTGAGAAAAATGCTCACAAACAGAACATGATCAAGCAGTAATCAACAGGTAAAGCATAAAGCAATTCTAGTCTGCATAGCAGTTCTGCTGCAGCTGACAGTGAGATCAGGACTAACGTCTTTAGCCTTGTGTACCCACTGTGGTGTTACCAACACGGTCACATTTGGAGTTTTGCAATAGAGATCGTCAGCCCTAGGGTGCAGGTGCCTCGCCATGGTGCACTGGGTTACCAGACACACATCTGATGAAAGAGTACCCCAAGAGCCATAGTCAGCACCTTCTGGGTTGGGGGCAGCAGTGCACAGTGACATCACAAATTAGGGGAAACACAGCCTGTTCTAAAGCTTTACTCTGTGGGACACAGCCTTGTCTTCCCCACAGCCTCATCTCTACTGAGGATCGATGTTTGCTTCACTGGTACCTGAAAATGCTTGACTGTTATTTCTACATTTTTCCCTTTTTTCAGTTCTTTTTCAGTTAGTGACTTGCAGTTTTTGCTGCATACTCTTAGGAAGTACCTTGACGGATTGTTTTAGCGTTTCTGGGAATAACAAGCTGCGTGTAATTCAAAGGATTAGCATATGAGAGCATTGTGAGTTACAGTTGCTCTTTTAATCATAATGAACGTGACTTTCTTGAGGCTTGTAAGATATTTCTCAGTTTTACTCTTTATACCAGACAAAAATACTGGCTCCCTAACCAAGGAACATTAATCGTAGACAGACTCACAGAATGGTTTGGGCTGAAAGGGACCTTAAAAAGATCATCTAGTTCCACCCCCTGCCTGGGCCAAGGACACTGTATGAAGGACAGTTTTCTGGAGAAGGGTCTGGATTCAGTTTGGGAATTTCAGCTGGTTTGATGATGATGTGCTGGAGGGTGATAGAAGGGCTGAAAGAAGGATTTGAGGGGCTGCAGGCAGCTGTGAGCCAGGCTGCAACCTCAGGCCGCCAGGCAGCACACACACCCACCCCCGCCTTCTAGGGATCAGACACATCCTTCTTTCTTCCTTCAAAGGAGCAGTGTTGCTTAGAGGTGAGGTTGGAAAATGGATGGGAAACAGGTGGTAAGCTATTTATTATAGATTAAGTGATGGCAGCGTGCTCTGTGCTGTCACAACATAAACCCATGTTTCTTTTCCCATGGAGCTTCCTCCTAAATAAATGGACCAGTCAGACGCAGAACTCAGCAGTGCACAGCAGCAGTTTATTAAAAAAGTGCAAAACTAAGCAAACAACCCAGCATTCCCTACCTAACAGACAAACACTGGATCATAGGAGAATTGGTACTTCAGATAGGTTTAATTGCTGGTTCTCAGCTGGTTTTCTGCCTGAACTAAGGAGTAGTTTAAATAAATAATATTTTATGTGCAGACTGCATGAAATGGTTTCATGTCCTTAATTCGTTATTTTCAAGAGATTACCCTTCTGTAAATTCAGCCTCTTCTGAGATTATATTTAGTATGCATTTCTCTGGCTGAAAGGTAGTATATCTTATGCCATATATAAAACCAGAATTTAGATAATCTGTCTTTAGTAGAAATAGTCTTCAGGATCTTTTTGTTATCAGCTGCTGGAGAGTTTCTGTAAGGTTTAAATGTGTGCAGTAGTTGAGAAACTTTGTGCAAGTAGGCAACTTCTTTAACCTGAATATTGAGAACTGAAATTACAATATTCAGCTCCTTGCAGGGAAAATTGTGTGTCCTCAGCTGTGCTGAGAAGTGTTAAGTTGCTTTTCTAAAATGAGCCAACTCTGAATTTATACTGTTGTTGCCATGGCTTGGGGAGGATTGATGCTGCAACGCCTGGGCACGACAGGGCTGACTACAGGTTTATGCATCAATGTTAGCATCAGCTCCTAGGAAGAGCCTCCAGCTGTGACTGTGCTGTTACTGGGATTCATTTCCTCTTTGCAGAAGATTTAATGCAGAATAGTACACCTTGACCTCTTTGAATATGAGTCCTGAATGCAGGATTCCCATCGTTAGGAAGGTTGTGCTTTATTTTCTTGATAAAAGCAGTAGCTATATATATATATATACATTATAATGCAGCAGTACTGAGAAGTTGCTGTTCCAACTGAGAGCTTGTAGTTCTCCCAACCTTAAAAAGCATTCAAATGAACATTCAAATGAAGATGAAGAATCCCGTATTTAATTCAGGGAAGTTCATTATGTTTGGCCAGGAAAGGGGGTAAGGCTTTTTCAGAGAACTCCGAAAAAACATTTAATGTGTTTCCACTGGAGCAGAGCAGTGCCTTTCCTGCAATCCCAGCCGCTGGAGGAAATGCTTTGCGATGGGTTTTTGCTCCCGTTTCCCTTGGAGGTGTTGAACCCTCTGAAGCCCCTGCGGGCTCTCGCTGCCTCGGCCCGGTGTCGTGAGCTGCAGTTTGCTGCCACCTACCGTTTTAATTAGGAGCCTTAATTAGTGTGCCAGGCGCATGTTGCTGTTGGCAGAGCCCCGGCTTGGCTGGGTTGGGAGCCGGGAAACACTGGTGCAGCTGTTCCTGGGGGCTGCTGCCTCAGAACCTGTACCTGTAGGAAAGTCCCAGCAGTTCCACTTCAACACCAACCAAACCACCAATTTTTCCCTTCCTCCCCTCAAAAAATCCCTGAAAGGGACTGCTGTTGCCTCAGCTCCATGAAAAACCACCTCAGCTCATTACAGATGAAGGTTGTCAAAAGTGTTTTACGGGACATTCCATTACTGCTTGGGTGGGAGGGGGTGAGCTGTTGAATTTCTTCCATTTTCTTCTTAGCATTGCATTTTCTTTAGGCTGGTACATTTAGAATGGGTTGCTGTTTATTCTAAGCTAGCTCTTATCTTTTTTGTGAATAACAAAAATTAAAATATCCCTCGTTTTGTATTTTTCAGCTGTTTGTTGGTCTTGGATTTCCATATGAAGGGCCGGCTCCCTTGGAGGCTATTGCCAATGGATGTGCTTTCCTAAATTTAAGATTTAACCCACCAAAAAGTAGCAAAAACACAGATTTTTTCAAAGGCAAACCTACACTCCGAGAGGTAAGTTTTATCAATCTTAATTTTTTTATTGAAAATGCTTGTGAGTCTCTTTTTAGCAACAGAGTTTAGGAAAAATTGCATAAATGTTCAAGGTTTATTGCCAGAAGTGTGCAACTGCTTTTTTCTTTAGCCATTGATGGGAATATCAGTTCTTATTTTTATAGGATAATCAAAATTGTTTTGTTAGCACACTTCAAGCTTTACCTCGAGATTTGCTTATATGTACATTCTGCTGCTTCTTATTGACACATCATAAACTGAAGTTTCACTTGGAAACCTGATGTTCTGCCCAGGAACCAAATGTGTCATTTCGATACATGATGCATCATTTGAAAGTGTTTTTATTTTGTTGAAGAAACAGACATTGCAGTGTACTGTGCAGGAAGTAAATAGGTGTTTGAGTAAATTATGAAAATGGCATTTGTGGGTGGGTGGGTGTGTTTTGGGATTTTATTTTTTTTTCCTCCAGAAAAGACCTGTTCAAGGCACTGTTGAGTTAAGGTATTAGTGATCACCCACAGTGTTTGTGGTTAAATGCTGAAGACTTTTGGAGAACTGACTCCTGAAGAAAACAGGAAAACCAAGCTCCAAGCTTTCAAAACAGTCAGTGTGTTTAGACTCTAGTGAGAGAAGACTGAGGCTAAGTAAACTAACCCCTCATACTGGCACTGATTTTGGAATTTTTTTTTTTCTTCAGTGTAGGTAAAGTTCAGCCTATAACCATAAGCATTTAATAGTCACAGAGCCATTTCTGACATTAGCACTCGTGTCTGTGGCCTTGCCTTGCTCACAGGTGCATGTACTTATATTCTTCATGTATTTACATCCAGGAAACGCTCTCGGGTAACCTGCAGATGATGAGAACTTGCACAGCCACACTTCCCAGTTCAGGCTATGCTTGGGCCATGTAAATTGTATCCTGAGCAGCACCAGCTGGTTGATAAACAAAAGACAGATTCCCATTCTGAATCAGGAACATAAATTCCTTAGAATGTTGTGATCCACATCTGTGATTGCCTTTCTTGTTATACATTGAATTCATGTCCTGTACACACTGAAGCTTGCCCCTTCTCTCAGTCTGTGTTGCTAACAAAGGAGGCAGCAATAAGGGAAATAAAATTTTAAACTTTCTCCTTGGGCTTGGCACCTTTCAAAACTTTTCTTCTGTGAGTCCCTTGGTTTTTGTCTCATTTCCAGTTGTTCTGTGCCCAAACTCTGTAACTGGTCAGGCTCAGTAAATAATCTGATCCCATCTAAGTGCTTAGCAAGAATTTCAGGCCTTGGAATGCTGGGGTAAATCCCAGTGGCATGTGTCAGCTCTAACAGAAATGCTGTGCACCTGACTGGTACAGAAGAATAATCCCTATTGACTGCTCTAGTGCAGAGTACATCACGTATGTCCACCAGGAATATTGCTGCATTCACATGCCCTGCTGACCTCCCCTGAGAGTAACCTTTTCTCTGACTGCTGTTCACAACTGCATTAGATCCGATTGCCAGTAATCCATGTGCCGATTCTTGGGGATTAAGAAAGGCCTCAAATGCTTCTCACCATTCCTCAAGTGCTAAAGAAGAACAAAAGGAGTTTGTGTAGTTCTATGACATGATTATCCATACAAGAATTTGAAGATAAAGTCTGTGTTTAGTATTTTTGTAAAGTAACCTTTGCAAGTTACTATTTCTCCACAAGCAAAATGCAATGACCATTTTTTTTAATTGGGGGTTTTAGTAATTTCAGTAGTGAATGCAACAGTTTCTTGCACTCACTGGAGGAAAAGATCAAGTACAGGGTATGCCTAGTGCAGGAGAAGGTTCTTCCCAGCAGACACTGCTTCCTGCTTCAGATCTTCTGCAATGCCTTTTTATCGTAAAGACAGCATAAAGAGGCAGCTGTATAAACATTGCCTATAAATAACCTGTCCTGTGGGGTTTTCTGGCATTTATTTAAAATCAGTTATCTTCTGAGCCTCGTGTGAACCACTCCTCTCTTCTGTAGCTTTTGCTCCCTTTCGTGTGCTCGTGTGCATGTTCTTCTCACTCCTGGGTGACCTGTCACAAAAACACTTACTGAGCTGTCCTGCTAGTCCTGAAAGCAACTCTGATGCAGCTTTTATTAGTTACTTTCTTGGGTATTCATTGATACTGTTTTCTGACAAAGTGGTGAGCAAAATATTGGTTATCGCTCTGAGTGAGGTCAGGTGACTCTTCTGCTCTCAGCTGTGAGAGTCAGAATCCATCCTTTGTGATAGAAACGATTCTTTCTTCATTGTTGCTCACACAAGTCTGGAAATGTTTGACGTTTGAAGGATGCAGGGTGAGGATGACAGCTCTGGGAGCCAGTCAGGCAGGTCTCAGCAGGACTGGTGGCTCTGACAGGTTGTGAGGAAGGAGGGTGGCTCTGTGAGTGAGCTGTGGGGAAGCAGGGTCCTGGTGTGAGTAATTTCAGTGAACGTCCAGTCCTCTGTGCTGTGGGTCACTGTGAGGATTGAAGCCACAAATTAGAGGTGCACATATCTTACTTGTGATCTGTGTTATCTGATTTTCAGTTTTCCAACTAAATTCAGTCTCTAAATTTAAAGAGAAAATCTGAAAGGTAATTCAGAAGGAATGATGCTGACTGTTGTGTTCCAACTGAACTTTTGCACTATCCTAGTGCATTTCATCCAAAAAGTCCGATTAAGGGAGTGAGAGGCAAGGATATCTTGACACATTAATTTTTACCAATATAATTTTTTCTTTCAGTTGACATCTCAGCATCCCTATGCTGAAGTTTACATTGGGAAGCCCCATGTGTGGACTGTGGACATCAACGATCTCTCTGAGGTGGAGAAGGCTGTGAAATCCATTTTGAATCAAAAGGTGAGAAATGGGTCCTCAGTTTGCTATCAGCACTTGAGGGTGTAGTGTGTCCTGCATAAAGAGTGCTTCCTAACGTTAGTCTAATGAGTGCTGCGTTTTGGTAGGATATCGAAGAAAAATGGTTATTACATATTTATGGTATTGAAATGATCATGTTTTAGGACTGTGTATGTCAGGTTCTTGCTTGAGAAAAAATGAGTGGGTGAATTTGTATAGAAATGAGACTTTCACATGTGAATTATACAGCAATCTGTGTTGTCTGTGCATTCAGTGAGGAAGTTTCGTTGTTGATTCTTTGAGCATTGCAGACTCTGCCCTGCTCAACTCTGAGTTTGTAGCCCGGACATTCCCACAGAAGCACTTGTGCACTCACGGTGTGGAATGGTAATGAGGGCACTTCAAGGGGGGAAGAGTTTGAAGGAATTTTCAAAGATGTCACATTCTGTTTTGTCACTTCAACTGCAGAACTGAAACTTAGTTAAAACAGGAGCTCTGGAATCCCCCAGGGTCTCAGACTAGCCTTACATCTGCCACTTTGCAGTGTACCCTGAGTTTCCATGAAGATACTCAAGGAGCAACTCTTACTGCCTTTAAAAAGGAGCAAAAATCAGCATAAACCACTGATGGGTTTGTAAAATTATTATTCGTTAATGAGTTTATTTGTATTTATTGTTTCTACTGGAGCTACCATGGAGTATTTGGAACAGAAGCTGCTGCCACAGGGCACGCCACAAAGTTGACTGAAACAAAAACCCCTCTCACCTTAACACACTGTCTCCACAGATTGACCCTTATTTGCCCTATGAATTTACCTGTGAGGGAATGCTTCAGAGGATGAATGCCTTCATTGAAAGACAGGTATGACCTTTTATTGTGGATGACTCTTGGATTTTGTTGGAAAGGGAGGACCACGTCCATTTTAAAGCTTCTCAGTGTTGCTGCTGTTCAAGCAGAAATAGTAGCTGTGCAGACCTTGGTGTTATATAAAAGCAGAAAGGCAAAGCAGTTTTTCAGTGCGTGTGTGACTCTGTACACACAAAAAAGCTTTGGCTCACGAAGGATCGCTTCAATACAGAGGTGCTTTTTGGTAGAATTGCAGTTGGGCTGCAGCCTCTGGGCTGATTTTTCAAGTATTTAGTTTCAATCAATAAAGATTTAAATGGTTTGGAAACCAGTTACTTAAAGGACTTTTGGTCCCTGTGCATGACTGCCAGCTGAGAGCAGCAGAAGATGTTGAGTTGGAGTAATAAGCTGCAGAGATTTACATGGCATCCTGGTTTCTAGAAATTGTGTGTTTGCTTGG
This sequence comes from Pomatostomus ruficeps, assembly GCA_013400735.1. NCBI lineage: Eukaryota > Metazoa > Chordata > Aves > Passeriformes > Timaliidae > Pomatostomus > Pomatostomus ruficeps. Next base: position 55,827 of record VYZT01004126.1, on the reverse strand, counting down.
ACTTCTGCCCAAGCCAGATCTGTTGCAGTAGCCAGCTCTGCCTTTTGTTCTGGCTGCTGCAGAAGAGAGATAGGAATAACCTTTATCTCGGATATGTCATTTAATTGCCAGGATTTCTTTCAAGGGCACTGGACATGTGTCTGTACTTGTATTTCTGAAGGTGGGTGCTGTTAAAGAGTCCTAAAGAATAACACAGCTCCAGGTCACAAGGGCAGTTAACACAGCAGAGCTATTTCCACTTTCCTGCCAAAAAACACTTCAAGCTTTTGCTGCTGTATTGATGACAAAACCTGTAAAAGTATCACTGCTGCTTTTGATTCTTTTACCAAGTTAGCTATAATTGGGAATTTTTGTAAATCAGGAAGAAATGGAGCTCAGTGTAAGGGAGAAAAAGATATAATCAAGAGATGGCACCTGTGGCTTAAACCTGTTTCTTCCCTCTGACCCTCCCCCAAGGGCTAAGCCCTGCTTTGTGCTTCTCAAAAATCCACAGAATTTTGTGATTTTGTTCATTGCTTTGACTAATTGTCAAAAGCTGGTGGTGTTTCACAGCTCCCAGGATGTTCAAGCACAATTTTAGCTGCATGTGCTTAGCACTTTGCCTGATTACCATGTCAGATGAACCAAAAATAAAAAGCAAAAATAAAGATTGAGACCTTATTTTGACAAGTTTGTGGTGGAGGCAGGAAGGAAGCAGCACAAAAACTTGAAATGGGAACAAAGATGCTGGAATAAAGAGTTGGTCTGGTTCAGAGGTTGTGTGCATTGACCATGCAGTGGGGTCTCCAGGGGATGTTTGAGTGTGAAGAGGATGGGGCCAGATACACTCTCCCACTACTCACTCTAGGGACAGTGAAACTGTAGGATTTAAAGGAGGTGTCCAGAGTTCCCCTTCTGGGGCCTTGGCTTAGGGTCAAGAGAGAAGACAATGTTCACAAGGAAGGTTTCGTGAATTCCCCAAACCTTCAGATCCAACACCTGGGCTGAAGGCCTTTATGGTCTGAGGTAAGAGAACTGCTGTGAGCTGTGGTTTCCCACCCAGCAGTGCCACCTTTAGCTGAGTTAAACCAGCTTTGTCTCCATCCTGCCAGTGCCCTGCCCCTGCCAGGAGTGCACTGCGGCTGTTTGGTGCATCCCTGCCATTGCTGAACCCATCCCCGATCCTGTTTGCTCTGTGGCTGCACACAAAGCTGTGCCTGCTCTGCGAGGCAGCAGCAGAGCCTGGGAACCAGAGGAAGGGACCGCTTCAGTTTTGGCACTGGCATCAAAGGAGCAGCCAGGCACCGCAGCCAAAGCAGCAGGGATTCCCTGCTGCAGCTCTGGGAGCTGCTGGATGAGGCAGCCTGGGCTGATGGAACAGACACGCTGGCTTGGAAAGATGAGCACAAGCAGAGAACTGGATAACCCAGCAGAAAATGTTTGGGGCAGGACTCTACGAGGTCAGAAAACTGACTTGGCTCAGCACAAGGTCAGCTGAGCCCCAGAGCTTGGCCAAGGGAGCAAGAACATTCACCCAAGAGCACGAAAAGACAGATGAAGGGGGTCACCTCCTTCGGTCTCACCTTGGAATTTGTGGGTCCCTTCCAATTCATTATATTCTGTGATTCATGACCGTATAATATTACATTTGTGGTTAGACCAGGAAGTATGAAAACTTCCTCCTTCAGAAGAAGAAACCAAAGTGGAATTAAAAAAAATGCTCAAGCTGACATTGAGAATTGATAAATGAATTTGGAGGCTTTGGGTCACAGTGAGGGATCAGTTTACACAAGTTTTGGGTTTGTCCAGGGAAAGCAAACTATGATGGACCAGGCCCAAATTGTTTGATCACCTTTTGATGAGAGTTGCCAAATGTTAAAATACAGCCTGAGCATTGTGAAATGTTGTCTGAACAGATCCTAACAAAACATGATCTGTCACTGCAGGATTTCTGTCACGGGCAGGTGATGTGGCCCCCATTAAGTGCCCTTCAAGTAAAAATTGCTGAACCTGGAAAATCCTGTAAGCAAGTTTGTCAGGAAAGCCAGCTCATCTGTGAGCCTTCCTTCTTCCAGCATCTTAACAAGGACAAAGCTCTGCTTAGGTAAGTATTTATAGCACAAATATGCTATTTAGTCTCTTTATTGCACTGGTTTTTACCACACTTGAAATTTAAAACATTGGTTCTGTAAGAAGGTGGGGAGAGAAGCTCTGTTTGGCTGCTGCAAGCTGTGAGTGAGGGCCTGGCAGTGCTTTGTGGCAGTGGTGACTGCTGAGAGCGCCATGCCAGCGCACAGGGGGCCAAAAACCTTCTGGCTCTGTTGTCCTGGGTAAAGAACTGTGAACCCTGGTGCATTGGAGGGATTGGGGCAGATGTATGAAACTCGCCAGCTGTGCATTAAGGAAGGGAATGTTGCTTTCGGATGCTGTCTCTCTGGAAATGTGTCTGTGATCCTTTCAGAATGAAAACAAAGCCCTCAAACCCAGGCTCCCACAAATGGCTGCTAGGGAATCTGCTTTTCAGGTTTTCTATCCCCACTTTTTGCTAAATTACATTGTGGAAGATTTTTGGGTTTGTATTTTCTTTGAAAAGTTGTAATTTCCAGTGGTGTTCAGAAGCAGCTCATATAAAAACTTTCTTTTCTAGCTGTCTAGACAAAATCATAATCCTGTGGAAAAAAAGCCCTCTGTTAAATGCTGGAAGTTACCAGTGTTTCCAGAATAAGTGAAAAACAAGGCTCTGCTGGAATTGCTACCCTCGTGCTTAAGCTTTGTGGTCAGGAAATGGCAACTGGCATTTTTCATTACCCAGCTGCTGGTGCTGGCTGGTTCCTGGGGGCTGCAGATCCTGTTTCCTGTAGCCTGGGAGCAGCATCCCTCACCCTCACAGCCCAGCTCACCCTCCTCGAGCTGCCCGGTGCTGCCTGGCCCTGTGGGTCTTCCCTGGGGAAGAGCCCTCCTGAAATCAAAGAGAGTATCTGCTGATTTCAGATTCTTCCAGTCTGTCCTACTGAAAATCCATGGTGTATTTAAATATTAGGGTTTGGGAAACAGTCAAAAGCAATTTTTTCCTGTTTAACTTCTTTTATTAATCTTTAGGAAATGGTAAGGCTTTAAAGGCTGCACTGCCCTCTGCAGAGAGAATCTGTACAGGAGAAAAGTCATGTTCTGGAAATCTGCAATTGTAAATGCACTTGATTTAGGATCAAATAGAGCAGGGTTTTTTATTTTTAGTGAAGAAGGATGAAAACTGTACCAAACTCCTGTAAACTCCAGCGCGATTTAGACCAAGTGCTTTGCTTTTTAGGCACAATATTGAATGTCTCACCGTGGAGTCTGCAAACGACATTCTGGTCCCCTCTTTTGACGGAAGGAGGAAGCACTGTGTTTTCCAAGGTGACCTGTTACTGTTCAGCTGTGCTGGCTCCCACCCCACACACAGGAGGATCTGCCCCTGCAGGGACTACATCAAGGGGCAGGTTGCTCTCTGCAAGGACTGCCTATAGCAGCGGCTGGGGCCCACGCGTGAGTAGGTGGGAGAGGAGCTGCTTAGTACTTCCTGCACTTTGGTCCAGGTTTTCCGCTGCGGGCAGAGCTATCCTTGCTGGGCAGAATTATCTACTAAGAGAGGAGGGATCCCTAATAAACAGCTATAACTGCTCTTTTCTTCCTGTAAGGACGTTTGCAGTGTCCCTCTTCAGATTCCTTCAGCTGTTTGCAAAGAGAAACGAGTCTCGTGTTCGACAGTGAAGATGACTGCACAGAATAGTTTGTAGAAAATTTCCAGACCCATCAAACTTCTGTTTTTGTTGTTTGGGTGAAGTGTTTTCTATTTTTTTAATGAGTTAGGACATCCCCCATCATGGTTAGCTAAAGGATCTCAACTTCATTCCAGTAGAAAATTGAAAAAAGTGTGCTTGAGGGAGGGGATGCTGGGGAAGGAGGACTAACATTTTATTCAAGGTGCACTGGTTTGGGTACAGCTTTGGCTTGAATGGCTACAAAGTGATTTACTTCACAAGAACTTGGAATCATGAGCGAGCTCTGTACCCCGTTTTGGGTTATTTGGGCCCAGTTCTTTTTTTTTTTCTCCTTTTTATTTTTAATTAAATCTTCGTATACAACATGGTATTGTCTGCATCACAGCTGCTGCACCAGAGCAGCCTAAGCAGAGTGTCACAAATGAGCAAACAGGCAGTTGCCAGCGTGTGACACATCTTGGTGACTGCACAGCTCTCTGGGGTTGTGGCGTTCCTCAGTGTGGAAAAGCTACAAAAACACACAACCATTTTTGGAATGGACTCATCACAGTTTACTGGTCCCATTTAGAGAGTAATCCTCGGAATTTGCCCATGCTTCTGTTGTAGTCTGTCTGCTAGAAATACTGTGTGAAGCAAAAAGTATTCAGCATCATCGGAGCAATATTATTGTTAGAGCCTCAGTTTGCTACGGCTTCCAGTAGTTAAAGTGTTGCTGAATGACATAGAAAGGTTAAACTAAGCTAACTATAATTATTGTATGGTAGAAATGTAAAATGTCTTCATAACTAGCTAGGTTTTTAAAGAGAAATCTTTTCTTGAGAACAAGTAAGAGGAGGCAAAGAACCGCAAAGAAAAGAATTAATCAGTCCTCCTGGGTTCTTTGATTGTTTTTCTGGTTTTTAGGGGGCTGTTTGTTTCTCTTTCCCTTTTTTTTAGCAGGCACACCAATTACAAATTTAGAAGAAAACAATTCAGAATTCAAATCAAACTTTTTTTTTTTTGAGAGCAGCAAGTTAACTCCTCTAAACTGCCTTCTTTTTACAGAGGTAATTTTTGTTATTTTCAGCAGAAGGTGACATGCTTGACAGCACCATTTGTAGTCAGGAAGTTACACGTTAAGATTAGTGAGAAACAAACCTGCAGTCAGAGTCTGCAGGTTTGCAATTTGGACATGCTCTCACCATGCTGGAATAAAACCTCAAATCAGCACAAATATTTTTTTTTCATAAAGATTACCAGGTAGTAATGAAAGGCGTAGATGCTTTACATTTTCCTTTCTTGAACATAACTGGTTGGTTCAGAGTTTTCTTGTAAGCAGTGTTCATTATCTGTGTGGGAATATTGATGGACCTAGTGACCTACCAAAGACCAGGCAAGGGAGATGCTATTTCAGCGTGGATAAATCCTCCAGAACAGTCTACATTTTAACTTTCAGTTTAAAAGCAGTGAAGGAGCCTTTTCAAGCATTTGGTCTCCTGCCTCAACACTCCTGACATGGAGTAACACTCCTGTAACACTCCATAACATCACTCTGCACTACACAGGAGCCTAATCCTGGAGGTTGCTGAGTATCCAGAAAGGGTCTGTGGGAGCTGTTGAACAGCAGGGTCACCAGGATCTGGGTTTGATGATGTGAAAATCTGCTGTATTTTAGAGTAATTGTCCAGAAACAGAACAGCTGGGTTCTCTAATGGGAGGCAAACTTTTTGTATGAAAAGAAAACAAACTCAAACCAGTATGAAAATCCCTCCTGTTGCCGTAGCTCAGCATTTGCTTCAGTCAGCACAAATGTAGTTTACCATAGTTCTGCTACCCTGGAAAAGCTGGGGGAGGACAATTGGAAATGAGTCTGAGCAGGCACAAAAATCCATTCTGTATTTATAGAAAATATCCCCTGCATACCTGTGCATATTTGTGCAACTAGAAAATCCTGCCTATCACAGTGTATGAACTCCCAGCTGGTGCTGAAAGTAAAGGCAACAGCAGGACTTGTCTTCACCAGTTCAGCCTGAGGTTCTTCAGGCAGGAATTGATTTTGGACTGAGATATCACAGAACTATGTTGGAAACAAAGAGTTGTGCGTGTGCACTTAAAGGATGCAGAACACGTGGGTTTTGCTGTAGTGTAATTCTTTGCTGTAAATACACGTTTGCTTGGTTCCCCCTGCTGTATGGCCCACATGGCAGTACATACTGCATTTGATTTTGCCTCTAAACCTTTAAAGATGGGAGGGGTTTGGTCTTTGTTATTATAAGATTTTCTGGTCTAGTGCTTTGCTCAATGCTAAGTTTGCCTTTACCCCAGCAGGAAGAGTTTATTCTAAGCTCTGTTTTTTCACGCTGTAGCACTGTTTCTAGTCTGCTGAACTGAATTACTGCAATCTGGCAAAAATGAAACAGCAGCACTGATGCCGCTTGCGTTTCAGCCAGGGACAGAACATCCAAATTGGCTTCAGAGTCAGTGGTCTCTGATCTTATTTCCACTGAAAGCTAGAGAGAAGACTCATTAATCTTGAAGAATAAAGAATCAAGACCTACAGCTTCAGTCTAAACTCCTGTGAAAGGAGACTGTGATGAGAGCTGTAAGTGCACAGACTCTGTAAGCACTGCTCACTGAGCTCCACACCGCTCCCGTCACACAGCCGCGTTCCCTCGGGCCCTGAGAAATTAGGGAATCCTTCTGCAGATAAACACTCAGGCAAATCCACGTGGGACTAGTGAAAAGGTTGAATTATTTGCTAAAACCTATAGTAGATATCCACATTTCAGGACAGCAGGCAGCCCTCTGTCCCAGTTCCATAACTGTTTTCTTTCCTAATTGAAGAATAGAGGTGTAGTCCAATTCTTGCACTCAAGCAAGGACATCAGAGAGGGGACCGTGCTGCTGTTTTCAGTCTGACAGTAGAGCTTGCAGCTTCCTTTGCTCAGAAGTCAGGTTTTTGCATGACTGCATTTGAATATATTGATCTGCGATTGACGGGAAAAAAATGTCAAAAGTTGAATACAAAACCATTTTACAAGCTTTTAAACATATCTCTCATATCAAGACATTCTTTGTTTTAAAATTTTGTATTTTTGTATGTGACCTAGTTTTTTTCAAAAATCTTGTTCCTACGGGATTAGAAAACTTGAGAGAAGCATTTACATATTTATTAAAATTAACATAAAAGGCTTGCCTTTGAAAGGTAAAGTTGGTAAATACACACTGTTTAAAAATGCCAATAAAAACCTCATTTATTTCATATATGCAAGTTGATTTGCACATGTATAAATAGAGTTGCTTTTTGCATTTTTCGCTTAGTTTCTATGTTTCTTTTTGTAATTTATAGTTGCAGCAGTGTGTTTGCTTGTTTATATCAGATTATGTTTCTACAAATATTTAATGTTTATGTGCCTTTTTTACTTTCTTTGGGGTTTGGATGTGTGTTTGGAATACGGACACTGTCTGAACAAGTATAATGGAACACTAATTCCAGGTAAATTGTGCTGATGACTCTACAACTTAGTGGTGTGAATTTTGAATGTTTTTAAGTAGTGGAGAAATCTGTTCTAAAACTATAAGGCTTAATAAGATAAAAGATACTATAACTTTTAATACTTCTTGCAAAACATTGCTTCTGCAAGCAGAATGCAATTTGCTGAGAATCTGTGATTTGGCATGAGAGCTCCTGCTGGGACGGGATGTCTGTTCAATGACCAGGGAGCAAAGGAAAGCCATGAACATTCCCCAGGGAGACCATGACAACAGAAACCTCCAGGAACAGCCGTATCTGATTTGATGAGCAGGAAGGTTGAGGATCCACACTGAGGTTTGCGAGGTGTTGGTTTTTCAGACAAAGGTGTCTCTGCATGAACGTACATGGGGCGGTGCCTGAAGGCACCAGAGGATTCAGGCCTTTTATCACAGCTGGACTGGCAGCTCTCGGTGGGGAGGGACTGGTCAGCCTATTGCAGATGGGCTTTTCCTTTTATTGCTACTGCTCTTCTGCAATAGTATTTTGCTAAACAGCTGCTGATCAGATTTGAGTTGGGATGGGGTTGCAGCCAGAGCCAGAACTGTGCAGCTTCCCAGCTCCACTCTGCTCCCAGCTACTTGTGTCAGCTTTTGCACCTTGCTGATTGTCAAGAATTCAGACTGGTTGAATATTTCTCTTGATATCATCATCTCCAAATCAGGCTGTTATGTTGTACCACTGCGCTTTAAAATCCTAGGCAGCATCCTCGATTTGTCCTTGATGTGAAAGACATGCCCTCCCCTCCCAGGAGTGCGTGGCCCATCTGAATTGCAAAGGTGATTTATGATTTTGCAGCACTGTTCACATAAACAAAACCCAAATTGCTTTCTCAGGTATGTCTTTTGCTCAGTTCATTTCAGGACCAGATTTTGCTAGTAAAATAAATTAAATGGGATGAATCAGGCTGGATACAATCTCATCCAAGCCTAATTAACTTCGTGACTCCCACTGGCTTCAGTGATAGCACAACTCCTCCATCAATGTTTCTTAAAATTAAAAAATCAGCCCTCCCTTTTTAATAAGTGGAAAGCACTGTATCTTACATGATAAAACCCAAACACTTGCAGGACATATTGTACACATAGCAGCCATTCTTGCTGTCACAACATAGATCAGCTCTGACCAAGTTGATGTTACTGATTAATTATTAAAGTATCAGTTGAAAATGTGGTTAAATTGCTGTTCAGTCAACATTTGGGAGTTTGAGGGATGGCGTGTTTGTTTGTTTTTAGAGAGACCAGGAGTTACCAGTGTCTAATTTCAGTCTTTTTTCCAGAGGTGCTAACATTTGGCATGGCTGTTTCCTTGTGATGTTTGTCCTATAGCTGCCATGCCTTCAACTTCTGAGTTGTGATCTCTTTCCATCTGTAGTTCTCCTTTGGCCCCATTGTTGTAGGGATTGCTGTAAAGCCAAGGAGAATAAAGCACTGACAGATGTATGTTTTCATTGGGGCTGAGAAGGCCAGGGACATAGAGGATTTTATTGAGATCTGCTTTAATAATATTGCTGTAAATGTAACATCAATACATACCGTTTTATGGGCAGTGACTTAAATCTCATCTACACATTTTCAAGCAGTTCTGTAGGGGTATTTTTAATTAGTTTGTCATTTCCAAATATAATTATATTTAAATGGAATGTATAAGCAGCAACTCCATGTATCAAGTGTAACATGTTTACTGTGGGAATGTGTTGAAAATACCAGAGGTTGGACCCCAGAGTGCCTCAGATGTGAGGCATCATTCATTGTTCTTTCTTCCAGGAAAAGCAAAAGTGCAACCATTGCTGATGTGCCTTGCACGTTGGGACCTATCCATTTTTATAAGTGTCATCCTTTGCATATTCATGTAATTAGGAACACACAAAAATGTGGTTTGATTTCGCAGACCTCTCTCAAGAGCCCTAAGCCACCTGTTTATTAAACGCCTAAATAAAACCCCAGGTCCTCAAAGTTTTGATAAAATGAATAGTAACTTCACCCTCAACACACGAACTGCTTTAAAAGATTAGTTGTGCTCAAGTGATTGAAACTCTTCTCTCTGCTGGGCAGATCAGTGCAGGTGCCATTTACTTAAGAGGGCTGTGCAGGGGAGCAGAATTTGTCACCTCGTGTGAGGGCTCACAGACTGATGCAGCGAGGACCCTGCTGTCCCCACGGCCACCAAAGCACGTGGCTGCTCCTGGTGCAGGAAAACACCTCTGTATTGTCACTGCAAATCGCAGCCCTGGGTCAGTGCAGAGCCAGGGGCCTGCAGGAGCCACCAAATCCTGGGCTTTAGGGAGAGCATGTAAATAACGCCGTGGCATTTCCTGGAGCCATCCGGGCACCAAGTGCATGCAACACGACCTGGCTCGGCCTCCAGCAGCTGCAAAGTAGTTGGAAGTATCAAATAGATACATGATAAATCAAGTCAAATTGCTGTCTGAGGGCAGTTAATTTTAATAGCGTAATACCCAGAACTAATTTATGTTCATTAACAGGTCTGTTGCAGTACAGTGACAGTGAAAAATATTTTTAAGGAGTCACGGGTTTAATTTGGTTTTTGCAAGGAATGCAGCAGAGGAGGAAATGGCAGTTTTTACCAAAGGAAAAAAAGAGTAAATTTAAGAGAAAAGTTACCCTGAAGATTCTAAGAGAGCTGAAAGAAAAATATCAGGTAATATTTACAAAGCTAATTTGGGCTTGGAGACGTTGATCCCCTGAGCTTGCTGAGCTGACCACTGCAGGGAGATTCTCCAGAGTGCAATTTGGGGCAGCTCTTTGGGTTCTGGTCTGCATCATTCCCTGGAGGAGTCTCCCTCTTCATGGGTGAAGAGGGTCAGAGTCTGAATAAGCCCTGTAGCAGTGTAAATTGGAAAAAAAACCCTACTGAAATCACTGGAAGTAAAATAATGCTTTTTGCAAACAATAATGTGGAGTCAATGAGGGGTTTTAAATGTACACAAGAACTTCAGGGTCAGGCTGGTACTATGGGGTGTTTGGTTTGAATTCTCCCCTAATAGGTCGATCCTTTGTTTTATTTCAATGGTTGTGTTCCACTATATTACGTTCAAGCAGTTGGATTCAAACAGAACAGAACGCAGTGGTTCAGATACTGCCAAGTTCCTGGGGTTCAATAAGATGGGATTTTTTTTAATTTTTTTTTTTTTTTAGAACAGTAAATGTCTGTACTTTAATGGCATAGAAAAATGCTTTGTTTTCACTGTTGTAGAAAAAAACTAGGGAGAATTTATTTTTCAATAAACTTTTTTCTTGTGTGATTTGGATTTATGATTGCTTTGTGCTTAAATGAGAATGCCAAGAGCTGCCTTTTATCCCAAATTGCTTTTGTGTGGCTTCTTCTTCCGACTCTGCAGCTGGGTGTTTCTGTTGCTGCCCCACCTCTGCACAGGTAAGTCCCACACCTTAGCCAGAAGAACAACCGGTGAGTAATTAACTGCTTGCTTTGTTTTAAACCTAAGCTGGATAATGGACTCCATCAAACCCCCTTTCAGGAAGGCAGTTTTGCCACAGCAGTAGTTAAGAATTCCTGGTTTCCTGTAAATTTACAGCACGCTCAATTAGGCTTCACTCTGAATGTCCAGCATACTGTAAATTTGGGAGAAAGGGAAAGGGAGACTGGAATTGCACAGTGGCTCTCAGGCCTGCAAGACTTGCTGGCACAATACACTGCGGAGCTGAAAGATAAAGTACAGGGTGGTAAAAGAGCAGCCTTGGAGAGTGTTCTCTGCAGGATCCAATTTAACATGCAGAGCACTCGGGAGCTCCTGGAACATTTGCATGTGGAACAAGGGCTCAGGCTTGAAGCTTCGGCCTATGTGGCACTGGGGTGTGCATTCAGTGCACTCGAGAGGTGCCACATGAAATCACCTTGGCAGCTCTGAATAAATATAAATGTCCGGAGTGAAACTTCTCCGAGGGAGCTGTCAGGGTGTTTCAGTGGCACCCATTCTGCTGACAGGCCTTTTCTGCCCACCTCAGGTTTTGTTAGCCCAGCCAAGACTGAGGGAAGGGCTCTCTGTTGTTCAGCTGCTGGGAATGTGGAGAGGTTTTGGTGGAGGTGTCCAAGAGTAATAGAGCAATTAATGCAGGAGCAGTATGCAGTGGAAAAAATAATAGTAAAAATAAATGAAGACCAGCTCTTTATCTGTAAAAAATGTCCATTTGTAGCACAGTTGCTATGTATTAAAAGAAAAAAAAAGAAAACAAACACAGAGAAGCAACAACTCACTTTTCCCCCAGCATTACCTTTTTCCAAGTTTGTTCTTTGTTGAGATTTTGGGGTTTTGGTTTTAATGGGGCCACACATAACTGAGTACTGTAGAATCAGAAGAGTACAGAAGTCAGTAACTATCAGCTTGAGATACCTTGTATTGTCCTTGTCCCGATTAATGCCACACACCCTGGTCAGCAAGAGCACAAATAAAGATGTCAAACGGATGCCTGCAGGCTGGGAGAGGGTTTGTGATGTGGGTTTGGATATCCACTTGGCCAGTCCCTTCACTGGCGGGTTCAGTGTGTTGTGGCTGCAGAGGGTGGTTTTTCCACTGTGCAGTGCTGCTGCAAGAGCCTTTTATGGCCGTTTCAGTGAGGAAATGGATGTGAATATCCTTCACCAGTTGCCCCTTTTTTATGGTCCTTGGCATACTTCCCCTTGGATTAAACGGGTGAAAATGCTGTTGTTTCTGTGTTGCTATTCAACATACCACAATTTCCAAATGTTTCCTACCATCAAAATGAATTAGTGGAGGCCACTGCTTATTCAGCCTCTTGTTCTGCTTATTTTTGGAAACATTTTCCTTCCTGTTTCATTGCCTTAATTGTTGTTCAGCTTTGACATCTAAAAAGCTGAAGAGACATCTGTAAAATGGGGAGCAGCTAGAGTTAGATGTGGGCTGTGTTGCAGTCACATAATGGAAAAAAAATCTATGAAAATTGGAACTTGGAATAAAAAATACACCATGCAGCTGTATTGGAAAGCTCATTTGAGGGAGCTTAAATACTGAATACTTCAACTCTCACATGCTTAGACTGGGTTTAGTCAAACTCCAGCTGGTAGAGAGTCCACAGATGGAAACGTTTTGCTGGGACTTTGTGCTGCTCTCAAAAACACTTTCCCTCAGAAAGCAAGAGCTGGAGCACTCACTTTGCTGCCTCACACTCCCCTGTACTTGTGTTTATGCTTGTCAGGACGTGTTGTTTTATTGATTATGGAGACTGCATTTAGCTAAAATCTAGGTAGTAAATCTTTGTAGCAAAAACACCTGGGACCTGTTTGCACAGAACAGACTCCAGCTGCTCAGTCTCACTGCGTGTCCTGCTTTGCTTTGGAGCCTTGGCTCGGGGGTCTTTGCTCCTGCAGGATCACAGGGAAGCACTGCCTGGCTGAAGGCATCTGCTTCCTGCACCTTTGTGAGGAGAGGCACGTCAGAGCAAACCAGTGCTGGACAAAAATGCTGCTAGAGTAAAAATTGCAAAGGAAATGTCCCGAGGTGAGAGTCGTTGTTGGCTCAGCAGGTAACATCTGGTGCTTCCATTGTAAGTACAGAGGATTTCTGAAGGGAAGCTGTCAAATCCCTGGAGACCACTCTTGGCTTTAATTTCCTCCCCACCTCTATAGAGAGTGGAATTGGTGTGATCACCCCAAGGCTGTGCTGCAGGCTCAGATTCTGCCCCATGGGTCTGCCCAGCAAGAGGAGCTTGGCATTGTCCCTTGGCCAGTTTAAGAGGTGTTGCCTCCACTCCTTGCTCCGGGGTGAGGTGAGGGGGGACAATAATCCCCTACAGCCTGTGTCAGCAAGAGGTGAGTTCGGAAGGGTGCTGGGTTTGGTGCCTGCAATGTGAGCTGGAAAAATGGACTGTTTCCTATTTACTTGTCAAATTAACACAGAAAATTGTATTTTGAGCCTGCCTGCAGCTGAATGTTGGTGCCGGTGTCAGTCCCTGCAGGACCTGAACTCTGAGCTTCCCTTCTCCTGCAGCTCCTGGTGAGTGGGCTGGAGGCTTTGGAGCAGCTGTGCCCACCACAGTGGGCAGCTGATCCCACTGAACAGGGAAAAAGCAGGAACTGTTCAGTGCTACCTTCAATATCAATCCTGTGGCTGAAAGGAAAACAGCAGCTCCCAGTCTTGGGGGGAACAGGAGAGGGAAATATCCCTGGCTGGTCTGTTACTTGAATTAATTATGCTCTCACATTGCATAACCTGGGCCCACATGCCAGGCCACAGGAATGTGTTTTTGTGTGCTACTCCTGCATAGTTCCTGGGTAAACACAGCCAGAGCCACAGGGATGGGCTCTGTGACAGCACCTCTCAGCGGCAGCACACCCAGCACAGGCAGAGAGGTGAGAAATCCCTGCCAGCAAAACTCTGAGCAACCCCTGTGTGAAGCATCTTCACAAGTCTGTATTCCAGGGATAATCTCTGTTCAAGGAGCTTCAGCATTTCCTTAGCTCTTCATTGGACTGCCTAGGAAAAATGCGTCGTCAGGTTGGGAACAAACATTCCTGGTTGGCATATTAGTAAGGCTTCATACATGGACTGGATGACCTTGGGCTAGAAGACCTTTAAAGGTCCCTTCCACCCCAAACCATTCTATTAATCCTTGTCCCGTGGCCTGGTGTCTCCATGAGCTGGCCCACAACAAAGAATGCCAGAAATGCCTACGCTTTTTCCCAGACAGCTGGGACTGCAGAAATGCAAGTGGTGAGCACCTCTGTGGTACAGTCCCAGCTGCAGGTGTACCTGAAGCTGAATTTGCCCACATCTGAGGGGCTTCTTGTTTGGGAGCTTTGCTTCAGGTGCATTCCTGGAACGTCATCAGGGAGATTTTTCTGAGGCTCTTTTTCCACCGTGCTTAGATGATGCTTATTTATGGTCTGCCTACTATAGCTAGTAGTAAAATGGAATAAATCAGCAGCTGATGTTAGTCTGGTGATCTTTTTAATGACAATCAAGATTCAAAATTCTGGCTTTTAGCTAAAAGTGAACATTTTCATTTCCCATGCCTACCTGGTGCGTGCGGGTCATGGCTGGGGATTCAAGATCGCAGCTGGTGTAATCCTGACAGAGTTTGTGATAGCTCATTTCTCTGCTGAATAATATGGCCAGATTCAAAGCATCTGCTCCGTGTCACAGGCACTTTCAGGGATTAATTTGCAGTTCTGAGCTTGGCCAGACTTTAATAAGTGTCAGTTTGCAGCCTCATTCTGGCCAGTGCTGTTCCTTGTGTGAGCACTGAGGCTCCTTCCTCGCGTCCTGCGCACAACAAAGAGCCCTTGGCAGCGCTGAGGGCTGCTGTGATCACCAGGCAGGTTATTATGTTGGCCAGTGCCAAGTTTCAGGTGATTAGTCCGAGTGCTTTTCAGCTGCTGCAGCTTTTGAAAAGTCCACCTTCACTTAGCATAGCTGGAAGCACACTTGCGACCTCATAGCTGGAAAAAATCAACTGGCACTGACATTTAATAAAGCAAGCTCATATAGAAACTGTTCCCTCTGAGGGTGGCTGGCTCGAGCAGTGTCACAGTAGATGGATGAGCAGCTATTTTCTCTGCTATTGTCACGTACCATACAGAGTCTCCCTGATGCCAGCTGGCTTTATCACCATTTCAGAGAATCATTTTTTCCTGGAATTTTTCAAGTATCACAAATATTTGTTATTTTCTTGTATTTACCTGCTAACACCAGAAATGCTTTGAAGTACATGTGGTAACTGAAAACTTTCTGAAACTGCTTTAAACTATCTCTGATAAGAGTATGATTAACTTTTTTAACCACATATCCTTTTCAAAGGCTACACATCCTCAGAGCATTCCAGAGTTGCAGAAGGAAGTGTGAAGCTTCATTAACTGAGTGTTTAACCTTCCTTTGTGCATGAGCACATCTGTGCTCCTGTTTACACTCAGCATTTTAACAGAAACATTTAATGTTTGAGCTGGGTGTTGGTTTGAGTGTCCTGCATACTTTCAGTGGTTTAGGACTTCGGTGTGGCAAAGGTTGTATCAGGAGTTCAGCCACCACCCTGTCCCTTCTCCTCAGTTTTCTGCAGCACTGACAGGCTGCTGGACTGCATGGCCCTGGGGAGCAGCACTTCTGGCAGTTCCCAAGTGTCATTCTCAAAACTAGCAAGGAGACTGGAGTGGGAACAAAGCCCTCAGGGAGGTGGGAAAGGGTAAACAGTGCCAAGGAAACGAACAAACCCATGAAATGTCTCATGCAGCTAGGTTCAGGCTCTGGGTCTGTGATTCTGAGCTTGAAGATGCCTGACAAACACTGTTAACCAGCGAGGAAATACCACAGCTCCCTTCATGGAACTGGTGTGAGAGAAGAAACAATGGGAAAATATCAGGACAAAACAAAAGTATGAGAAACTGGGGTCTTGTGCAGGAAGGCAGGGTCTTGGGGTGGCATTTGATATTTAAAAATCCATCTGTGATGAGCACACTGAGCACTCCTACACTCGCCAGTCCTGGAGTCCTTGCTGAATGCTCCTCTGAAGCAGCTCCTTTGTCACCTTACAGCTGAGTGACATCGTCCTGTGACAGCAAGGCACAAGCAGCATCAGCACTGATAGCAACTCTTCATACAAACACTTACACAAACTTAATTGATCCAAAATATGTGAAAAGAAACTGTAGCAGCAGAGCAAATTTCATGTTGCCGTGAGGAATCCTGTATCAAGGCATGTTCTCTTTCCAGCACTGTGCCCCCCATATGGGTCCTGTCAGGTCAGGGAAACCACTGGGGGTCTCTTCCAACACGTATCAGTGGGAGCTGACTTTTACTAGAGATCCTCAAGGACTTGGCCAAGTCACAGGGGATGGGAAATACAGTTTTAACATCACACCCGTGAAAAAATCAGTGTCCCCACTGTACATCCCTCACTGATCATTCGAATTGTACCTCTACTCTCATTTCTGTAGTCTCTTGTTCTGTAGTAGAAATGGACATTTCCAGCTACTCAGCTACTTACCATGGTCTTATTTCTACAGTGGACTGTCTTATTTTTTATTCACCTGTGATAAACAGAAGCAACAATAGTGATTCTCTGTTGTGAAAACCAACCTGAAATGCATAAAATAAGGAGAAAATGGCTATAGCCAGAGAATCCAGTTTAATAGGCTGCTATACAGGAAGACTTTGTTCTATGATACATTCTGGAAATAGTTTTCAAATGTTACTTACAGATACTGTATAAAATAGATACCAGTTTTATTGATTATACATCAAGATTCTTTGATCATTTAACCTGCCATTAAGTAATATATAAGATGTGTGATGGAAAGTGAGCAACACTTTACAGGACAATCTAAATCTAATAAATAGATCTGTATCTCACCACGAGATTGAGCCACTGCTGTGCCGTTGTCAGACTACAGAGCAACCACAACGTCACACACGCTGCTACAGCTGCGTATGGTAACACAGGAGATGAAAATCCCATTCCTTGAGCAGCTCCTCTTCCCTGCACGACTCTTTTGGCTTTGGTCTGTACAGTAACACTGTGTGTGCTTGTTTGGTCCATGCAAAGCTACGAACAGTGTCTCATTAAGAAAAAATAGAATTTAAATTGAAGAGGTATCGTTTCAGTTAATTTGGGGTTAAAATGCAGTATCTCTCTGATCACAGAAAGGGCTGTACCTGCTCTTTCTGGCTGTCTATTTCAAGGGTGGAAGTAGCTACTTAAGTGTTTTAAGCAACACAGCTCTTGGTGTCCAGACTCTATGTAAGGTACTCTCAGTCGAAGAGGTTAGCAAGGATTGTACTCCTGTTACAGCACATGTTTGGGAAAATACAGGCCAGGGGGGAAAAAAATCCAAAACTCAAATCTGAAACTGGCACTTCTTTACCCACAGGCTTACCACACCATTGAGAACACTTTCACTCTGGAATATACAACATGGCAGCTGGGTTCAAACTGCGAACTGCATGTTTTCTATTGTCACAGGAATCAATAGCATACTGGAAATAAATATAAAAAAAAACAAAACAAAACGCTGCTGTTTGGCTGAATTGCAAGCAGTGTGCACAATATGCCAGATTTACAGAGAGATTTCCCATTCAAACAAACTTCAACAGAAACAGACCACGGGAAACAAACTGCATATTCAGGAAAATACCATTGGCACCACTTGCCAAGACGTAGGATGCTGTGGTTGTACAGTCCTTCCAGGGGATGGGGCGGCACCTTCACTCGAACATCTCGTAGTGGCGCGTTTGCCTCACCCGGGGCACCATGTCGATGAGCAGCCTGCAGGGAGAGCACAGCGGGGTCAGCCTCAGGCACAGGACAGCCCCAGCACTGAGTATAGAAATATTCATTAACAAAAACCAGTTCAGGTGGAGTAACAGCCTCCACAGTTTTCCAGAACGGTTAGTTTTACAGTGGAAATTGTGATTAGAGTGACTTGTTCAAGAATGGCATTCCCCATTAAAATGTTAATTGAATTTTCCAAATTGGAAAAGAAAAAAACCAACCACACAGCTTCCAGCTGAGGGCTGACTGCAGCCTGGCCAAGGGCTGCTTCTCAACAGGCACAATGCCAACTAAGATGCTCCACCTTTCCCTTTCTTTTACAGCAGATAAGCCATAAGGGATAAAGTGCAAAATTCACTTTAGATTCCATGCAGTCAAGGGAAATTGTGGCAGCAATGAACTGCATGGCAGTGCCTCATTTGATTTTTTATTCTGTTTCTGGTGTGAATCAAGAAATCAACTTAAAATTCAAGAGAAGCAACATCTGAAACAGGAGCTGCAACCTTCAGTTCAGAAGCTGCCAAAGGTCGGGCTGGGACAGAAATCAATAGCAAGATCCTTCTTTAAACTTGGGCACCTTTCCTTTCATCCAGACTTCCTCTGGCAAGGCAGTGCTCAGAAATGTGCCCTGAAAGCAATGGGGACTGATTTTATGCACCATTTGTGGTTATTTTTCACATATTGTACTTCAGGTATACAAAAATCTAAAATTATTCCAATTTCTTTTTAAGTCCTGGCTGCTTTCCAGGTGATGTGGGGGACACAGTCTTTTAGAACCCTTTCCACACACTCTGCTCCAGTACTGGCCGCTAGTCCAATAAATTCCAGGGACTGGTTTCACTGGAATTACTCAAGCCCTTGAAGGCTGTGCCTTCCTCCCTCTCGGGACAGCCCATCTGCTGGGCCCAGGGCCCTGCCTGCTGCCAGGAAATACTCACTTGATTCCATAGGCAGATATTGTAAGTCCAATTAACACTCCTATACTGCCATCCAGGTACCAGACAGAAGAATTGTGTTTAAACACTTCTGCACTAAGAAGGATGGAAAATCCCATTATTCCACCTACAAGAGAGTTGAAACCTAGAAGGGAGGAAAAATAATTAAAGGATGAACCACAGGAACTCATGGGAAGGAAAATGGTTTTGCACAGTAACCCATCAAAGACCCTCTTGGAGCTTCTTACCCCATTCCATGTATTTATTTACACGCTCGGCGCTTGCTTAGAGCTGTAAACATTGCTGAAGACAACCAGGATAATCCTAGTAGTATTTTACATTTATGCCTTAGATATAGCACAGCAGCTTCTTATCCACTATTCACAATTTTTGTGAACATCCTTTTAGATTCCTTTTTTTTTTAACCCTTTCTCTTTTTCTCTAAGGCTGTCCCTTCAAAATTCTCACAGAGGTTTTGGAATAATTAATGCCCTTTTTCAGCCACCTCCTGTTTGATTATTGATTTGGGGGTTTTTAACTCATTTCTTGTGTTCTTTCTTTTAACCCCAAATTCCATTATTCTGATTTTTTCCCCCCAATAATACAATAGACACTCCTGTTATTCTATGAGAAGAAAGAGTCACTGAGAATGCATTAATTTGGTAGATCCATATTCTATTTAACCTAGATAACAAATGAAATATCAGATTTGAAATATTCTATGTGGCTTGGTGGGTCAGCGCTAGCCAGCTGCTGTTTATAGGACTTAGCTGAGTTTTTCCAGCTCCCCATGGCTGCCAACAATGACATACATGACACTTGTTCTGAGAGTCTCCTTTGATCCACACCTGTCACATCCAGCCTTTGTCTGGTTATTAATTTATGCTGCTAACACATGTTGAAATTGTGTGCATTGTGTCTATAAAGAATATAAAATCTAAATTAATTAATTAGAAATTTAAACCAGTTACTTCCCCTGCTCCAGCTTGAGTCCATCAGCACAATATGCAAAAGAATAAAATATTTTCATGCCATTACTGGCTGATGGTTCCAAATGATCTAAATGCTATTTGCAAAGGAAATTGTGTTCCCTTCCTGACTCTCATTCAGCCAAACCTTTCTTTGCTGATGTGGCAGGAAATCATGTAATGGCTGCAGGTATTAATCCAGACACTGTTCTACGTGGAGGGCCAGCACAGGAAAAAACAGGTGGCTAAATCTGGGTAGGAAACAGGTACCTAAAACCTACAGGAAAGCTGGCTGACATCAGTAACTGCCACAGAGTTGCCCTCTGAGATGTCACAAAATTCAAGGCAGGAAGTGGCTGTTTTTATTATCCAAAAGGCCAAGAGCTTTTGCTAAAAACAAATTGTGCAAATAATAATTTGCCTCATTAGGATTCATACATCTAGGCTTTAAAGAGACGTTGTTAAGCCCTACTCTAAAACAAAATTATTCTAAAAAAAAAATTGTTAATAGAGGTTGACATGCATAAGAGAGAATTTGCTGCTCTGAAAATAAACCTATTTTCAGAAAGCAAAATTCATGCTCCTTTTACTCAAAACAGTTTGTTGGTCTGGAGCCAGGGCTCAGAGGAGGTAAATTAGCAGGAAACAGAAAACACTAAAAAAAGATATGTAAGGGACTGCTAAATCTGTCTCAGCAGCTGAATCACATTGTCTCTTCCTGATTGTTAATAAATCAAGTATATATGTAAACATATCTTGTGAAAGCAGATATTTAACCACACATGTTAAGATCAGCCGCCCACATTTTCTAAAGTGGTTCTAAAGGAGAGAAGAGAGATAAAAACCAGGCTGAGGTAATTGTATACTTTCTCCCTAATTTTTTTAATCAAAGAATGAGCAGTCTCCAGCTCAGATGCGGTATCATTAGCATGAGGATGTAATTGTGGGGAAAGAGATTTCTGTGTCATACGGGAGAACAATTCAGAGCTGGAGTTATTTAGGAATGTTCAGCTAATATTTTGTCTGAATAAACTGCTCTGTTTCAAAACTAAGCTGCATTTTTTCAAAGGGAGGGTTCATCATTTGCCTGCCTAGGCACAGCTCTGAAACGGTCAACGTGTCCCACTTACACCCTGGCAGTGAAGGAGGTCAGACTCACTGGGCTGCAGTTCCCAGGATCCTTTCCAGAATCCTTTTTCCAGGTTGGAGATATTTTTGTTTCAAACTGTCTGGGGTGGCAGAGCTCATAGGAAAGAATAAGATCTCTCAGCTGTGGGTCTGTTGGGAAAGAATCCCAACTGCAGAGAGGCAGTAGCTTATTGTGACCCCCTCACTGCTATTCTGATGCCTTTTCTGCTTCTTTTAGATTTAAAATATAAATTCTCATGAAGAATTTATGTAAGTGGGATGATAGAGATACTCATAAAACGTGTTATCACACATCACCAAAAAAAAATTTAAATATGTTTAAATTGCTTAAAATAAAGAAAATTTTATGTATCTCTAGAGTAAGCTAAAAACTGAATTTCCTTCAAGTGAAATTTTTAGCAAAGAGTAAAATAATTTAGGTATCACAGCCCATGAATCATGAACACTCTACAGAGTGTTTACAGAGTATTTCAGACTGTCCTGTGCTGGCAGATAAAAACTGGGAGAGAGTCGTAGGGGGCGGTGAAACTTCTGCCATCACTGTGGCCTCATCCGCCTGAAGGGCAGATCCCCGGGATTTGCAAGGGTTCAGAAGCTTGAGCCCTGTCAGTAACAGGAATATCTGGACCTACTTTTAAAGCATGATTTTACGCCTACCTTTATAACCAGGAACAGTCAGGCGCTGCACACCTGGGCCAACCCAGAGGTGGCAGGGAGGTGTTCCAAGGGTGTAGTGGAGAAGATTCACCCTGTGCCAAACCCCGGCAGGGCCAGAGGAACACGGGGCAGGGAAGGGCTTTGTTTCACACCTGCCATGCTCCAGCAGCTCTGCTGAGTGGCAGGGGAAGCACTGTGGTGACAAGTGACACCTGTGGGGTGCCTGTGGATGATGGGGATGATCCCTGCTCGAGGCAGGCAGCGTTTCTGCAGCAGATTCTGCTTCGTTTAAACCATTGGGATTTTAGCGTTCACCAGGCATGGGCTGTGAGGATGGAGGTGCCTGAACCAAAGCTCCCTGAACTGGTGTCACATCGCCCTGCTGCAGCCTGACCTCTGACTCCTCTCATTCATTACCTGCTCCACCTCCACCTCCCTGTTACTGCTCACTACCCACACAGCCACTGTTTGCCTTCACCAGGCATTCCCATTCCAGCTGAGCTAGCTGTGCTAGAGGCCAGTGGTACCACAGACTGTTCTAGGGTTTGGGGTTGGGTTTTTCCCCATTTCCCTTATTTCAATGCTCTTCCACAGCTGTCATCGTGCAAGGCTCACTCTTCCCCTCTGTGTCTACAACATTCCCTGGAAGGGTCTATAAAAGCAGCAGGGCCAATGTCACACTCACCATCGGTTATCAGTGCTCTGCTTGTAAGGACCTTTCCCAGCATAAATTTGATTACTGCCAAGGCAGTGCAAAGGATTCCACTTAGAACAGAGACACTATACAGAAAATCATCCTGAAAAAGAAAAAAAATGTCAGCCATTAGTATGTCTTCTGGTCACACCCCATACATTAAATCACAAATAGTACTAATTACTGTGCAATTATTTGTGCTACTGAGAAACACAACCTGAGATAAAGATTTCCTGTGTTAGGGCTTCCATGACAGCTGGTGCTTATTTTGCTTATATTGTCACCTGCAATTGCTTTTGCAGGCACAATTAATGACAGTTCCAACCAACAAATTTTGAACTGACCCAGCCTCCCCAGAATCAGGAGGTTATATTTACCTGTGGGGCTGAATGCAGACTGCCAGGTCATCCAATGCCTAATGCCAGCACTAATGAGGTCCCCACAGGCAGAAGGAAGGCTTGAAAATAGAAACCTACTTACCAGACCAATATTGATTTTTCATGTAAGAAAAAACCATTTAATGTTGTTTCTGATTCTATGCTTGCTTTGATTTTGTTTCTTTTCCTTTTTCTAAAGTCTGGTTCAAGCTACATCCATAAAACTTCTGAAACTGATATGCAAAGTAAGGTTTAGCTCTTTCTCAGAAAACAAATTCTTCATGGACTTCCATTTCACAGAAACACCCATACTGCTTAATTTGCATGTGCAGCACGGGTTCCCCAGGCTGCCTCGAGAGAGAGCTGCGTGTCTGTGTGGGGCAAGGCAGGGTAAGTTATTTCTGTTTAACACTCATTCCCTAAAGCTGGCCTTGAGCCCCCCACCCCTCCCTGCTGTCTGTTTTGTGTTTGGTTGGGCTGGGAGGAAACACTCCTGGGGGCTGACGTGCTGCAATGGTGCCTAAAGGGAGTCCCTGTGCCTTCTGCCCCCCGAGACACATCAGCCCACACGCTGCAGAAAAACCCAAGCGAGCTCTCAGCCCGCCTGCCACTTAACCACAGAGCTTTGAGCTAGATTCATTTATTACTCTTGATAGAAGCTTTAATTCAAGCCGTTGCAACACCAGTACAAATAAAGGAAATAGCAAGAATTCTTTTTGAATTTGTATCTGCAGGTCTAAGTGAGCCAGTGCTGCTGGGACCCTGTTCCTGATTAAAACACTCCGGCAAAAGTCCCCGTTGGTACCAAACATTGTCATAATGATTCATCATCAGCTCCATCCATTTTCATCACTTTAGCAGCAATTTGAAACCCAAAGAAATCAAAAAATGGTTTTGAAAGCTGCCTAGGAAGATCCTGGGAATTAGATTACTGGTATAATGTACTCATATCCCTAAATAAATCATTCAATATTTTTATACAATTTTGTATGTCATATAATTTTGAAAGTCTGCTTCACTCACCCTCAATCATGAGCTCATTCTCTCTAGACCTGGTACAATATTAACAATATTAGGACAAAATGCACTGAGGGAAAGAGAGTAAAATAGAAGCAATGAGAACACAGAACTTAAGTACTGGGTAAATGTAGGATAAAAAGCATTCATAAAGTTATTTTAACAGAACAACTGGAAAATACCAGGTGGTTTTGGAGTGCTAGGAAGGACTAAGGAAACAGTGGCAATATTTGGTTGCTGTCGATCTAACAAGGAAAGCTGGGAGCTCTCAGAAGGTCTGAAATGACAACAAAGCCCCAAAAGTCTGGACAAACTTTGCGAAAAACAATCAAAATTTGAGATCCTTGTCAAAACCATGCCTCTAATTTTTATGCACCTTTCTCAAAAATGTGTCTTTTCATTGCCCAAAGACTTCATTTTGATAGCCCAACAAGTTCTGATTGGTTAATCTAATCTAATCTAATATTTATCAAATATTTAATATTCAGCATATGTATAAGGCTTCACAATAATCTAAAGTAGAACACTGTGCTCCTCCAACATTTCTCGTGTCTCACTTGGCACAAGGACTCATTGCTCAACGACTACATGAGACCCCTTGTTTCCCCCTCACCCCACAGACCCTGCAAGGAGTCTCTGATTCCTCCCAGGCATCCCCACCTCCTGTCCTCGCCTTCCCCTGAGCGAGGCACAGCCTTTGTCACCAGCACGGAGCTGAACACCGCAGGCCCAGCCGAGGTGACAGCGTCAATCTCTGTGCCATCAACAGTTGTGTCACTGTCAGCCCTGGGATGACAAAATGCAGTTTTCCTACACCTGTGAAATCCTTGCGGATGCACTGGAAAACCATTACAATCAACATAGTTTGGAAAAAAAATCTATGATTCGCAATACATGATATTTTGAAAATTATTCGTACAGATGTTCTGAAGTCCAGTTACTGATTCAGAATCTGAAAATGCCATGCCGTATTCCCTCTGCTATCCTGTCAGGTTTCATCCTCTGCATGGCACTTTATTTAGAGTTTTTTGTTTGGTTTTTCCCCTGCCATGGTGTACCACAAATTTTTGGAGTGAATTCAGGTATCTTTCCTGCACACATCACTAAAATCATAGTATGTGGGAATGCATCTTGCTATTTGTTCTGCTATACAGTCATGATCAAAACCAGTCTAGCTACTCTACTGAAATCCAAGAATGACCTAAATGTGATACAAATTTCTGAATGAACTCATGAATTGCTGAACAGACTTTTTACAGAGGATACATATTCAGGATCTAGAAATTTTTCCTAAATTCACTGTTTTTTTCTTCACCGAATCATTCAAACTCATTTTGTTGCCAATACTAAATGAATAACCCGAAAAAGAGAAGCTCCTTTGTTATCACATGAGAAAGGGAAGAAATTAAAGAGCCCTGCTGTGACTGCAGACGCTTTCGGCTGTGCCAAACAGATTTTCAGAGGGCGATATTCCTGGTTTTATCTCGAAACAACATCCAAAACGAGCAGCTCCCGCTGCGTGCAGCTCCCCGCAGGAGCCACCGGGAGGCGGCAGATCCCGCACGAACCGAGCGAGGCTCTGAGGAACAAACCCAGGAGGGAAAAATCCTTTAAACTCTCTTTCCTCAATACTTCTCCGGGCTTTCTGGGTGTCCAGGCACCCCAGCGCTGGAAGCAGAAGAGCGAGGCTCTTTGCTGCTACCAACAAGGTGTAAGAGATCAGCCCAAAGTGGCGATGCCCGGCAGCACGGACTGCCCGGCTGTTTTCTGAGCAGGTGAGGATGGAAGAGGAGAGAACCAGCTCTGAACAATGCCTGGGCACTGTTCTGCTGCCAAGAAGCTGGAAGTGGTTTAGGACAGCAGGATTTAATGAATCAGCTGTTGGGGGCCAAGCCCTGGGCTGGAGCAGAGGTGTCCGGGCCTGGACACGCGAGTGACAAACCCGCTCTGCCGCAGCGCTCTGGGCTCCCGGGAGTTAAACACGGCATCCCGCGGCTGTGAAATGATCCCCAGCAAACTAACTCATCCTTTGGAGAAATGAAGAAAAGAAATGCCATAATGGAGATCTAAATTAATAAAATCAGCGCGGCCATCTGGCACCATCTCCCTCCGGATCTTCCCGCAGCCCTGCCCTCTCTGTAGCCCTTGCCTTCCCATCTGACAGTCATTAGGAGCACGGAGCACATCTAGCCAGACTCACTGTACGTGTCCTTGGTATTATTTTAATTAAAGCAGCAGCAAATTGTGACAGATGATAAAAATTTAAATTCTGATCATTTCCATATGATAAAGGCTTCCCAGTGCGGTAAATAAAGCTCCTTCCTTTTCCATTTCTTTTCATCCTATTCCCTCATTGATACTACACTGTACATGAGACCTTAATTATATCTGATTAGATGGCTTCATGTATAGACCAGCTCTGTACATAAAGCAAGGTGCCCATCCTGGGTTGCCTTCTCATTACACAGCACCTTAACAGCTACAAAGTCCCTACTTAAGATTTATTTTATGCAAGGTTTTATGCTTTCTTTCCCAGAAGAAAGCTTTCCTAGGAAAAAATCTTTTCCTCTTTTACCATTCCTAAGAAAGGAATAATAGAAGTCAGCAGGCAGCTTTCCTCTACTTTATCCAAATGCATTGTCCCCAGCTGTGCAGCTGAGAAGAGGGGGCTGCAAAACTGTCACAACAGTTCTGTCCCTGCTTTCAAGGATTTCACCAAAAACAGCAGTAATCTTCTGGCTTAAGAAAAAGTTTGTTGGTTTTAATGTTGCAACTTTGATCTCTTTCCGTTGTAGACAGTAAAAAAAAAAAAAAAAAAAAAAAGTCGCACAAGGCATTCTTCAGTGCTTGGTTTATTAGGTAGATATATTTTAACCCAATTCCCAGCCTAGTAACTAAGTTTTAGTTGATTTGTGTTCCTAATCTTTCCCTAGAATGCATATTGCCAATTCTGACCCTAAAACTTTGCCCCAATTTCATATATTATTTCCACCAGCTCCCCTCTGCCCACTCTCCTTTAGTTTAGTTAGAGTCCTTCTGCTTCTGGGATAAAATGTTCTTATTTCACCTGCATTGTACAGTGTGGGGTCAAAAGATGTTCACTGGTATGGGAGGAAGCTCTGTTCTTCCTTGGTCATTCATTCTACTGCAACCCCAGCACAGCTGATCTCCCACCCCAACAGCTCCAGGCTTCCTTCCTCTCCTCTGCCCTCTCCTTGGCTTCCTCTGTGAACCAGCCAGAAGCTCCTCCACACTCCTGCAGGAGCTGGGAATTACTGGTACTGCCTTTCCCATGCCATTCTTTCCCTTTCCAGAGAACCTGCGTCTCACAGCATTTCACCTCTCCTCTGTTGAGCCTCGCTCATCTTGGCTGAGGAGGCAGGGATGTGTTTCTGGAATGCTACAGATGGTGTTGGCAGGAGCAAAGTCATGGCTGGCCCAAACTGAGCTGAGTTTGTGTTGTTAAATATTAATTTTGCCCATCTCTGCAACTCACCATCTGTCTCCTGGACCCCAGCAATGACCTTTCTTCAGTCCAGGTGATTGGTGACCATCCTCCCAAGCACCTGCCAGGTTCTACTCCCACCCTGCTCCCCATCCCCACTTTCACACGCTTCCCACTGCCTCCCGCTCCTCCAGCTCCCCCAGCAGCTGCCATGACATCTGGGCACATTGGGATCACTAAAAACCCTCTGCAGAACATGTTACTCAGTCAAAAAGGACTCCCTCTTCTTCCCCTGAAGGATTCTGCTACTACATAGAGAGCAACAGAGATGTTCCTAACACAAACACTTTTTTTAAAAGAAGTCCAAATCTCTATCACATTTTCTCCCAAGTAATAAACAGTTTATGTAATCAGTCTAAAGGGAGCTCCTGGGAAGCCAGAGGGTCTCTCTCACCAGCAAACTTCAAAAGGGATGAGTTTTAATTGCACTTCACTGTCAGAAAACAAACCAACAGCCCAGTCTCCTACTCAAGCAGGAGACAGTCTCTTCACATGGAGATACCAAGATCTATTATTAGTACAAAAAAAAAAATCTTATAAATGTTTAAAATTTTCTGTGGAGTGACAAAGCAATCCCACAGCACAGAACACTTTTTCAAGAAGCAGATAACAAAGACAGGGTGTGCTGAATGCAGGAGCCAAGGGACTGGGGGCTCCAGAGAGCTCGCTAAGGTGACCTCAGGATTCCTGCAAAGGGTCTGCTTGAAACCCCTAGATCAGCCATGCTTCCTGTTCTCCCAGAATTCATCTACATTGTTTTAACATCAAAGTTATGAAACATAAATTAAAATTGTATTTGTCCACCCTCAGAAGAGTGAGACTGATTTTTCTGATGAGCAGGGAGCTGAACCCAGCAGTGCATTCAGCACCTCCTACCAAGTGGGGAGCAGCCACCAGCTCTTCTTTCTTAACACCATGGGGTAAAATCTGGAAATGAGGCTTTCCACCAGTCCCCTGAGAAAAGAACGATGTGTAGCTGACACACTTGCCCTAACCCTGGCTTACTCTTTCATTCAAGCATCCACAACATTCTGAACAACCTGCAAGAAGCACATGTATTTTAGGCCAAACTCCAAGACAAACATGGGAGATAACAATTATAAGGCAGGATTCTGATGTATAATTAATGTATATGATACCTTGATTTGAAATGGCAAGAAATAAATTATATAAGAGGTTAGAAATGTATAGGGAAATGTGTATAAGGACATACATGTATATAATCCCAAGCAGTATGTTGCTGTTGGCCTATAATTCAACTGCTGACATTGTTGAATATATGTTTATGATGTATTTATTTTAAACTATTAAATTAATAAATCAATTACAACTCACAAAGCTACACTGTGCCACCCCTACCTTCCTTTTTCGGCTGTAATCAATAACATACAATAGAATAACATATGGCCTCATTTTTCAAGAGATTTCATTTATAACAGCATTGGAGGCACCACATCAGATGGGCTGCACGTCCTTCGTCCACAAACTGATTACATCTTTCCTTCTTTGTTCTGCAGGAAATGTCACAAATATGGCATGATGCTTGCTTACTCTTGCAAAAATGTGTCCTTTGCCATACTAATGAGGACAAATGCCAAACTGCATTGACATTACATGTGTTACACTATTACCCAGGGAAACGCAAGCAGTAACTGAATAGTAAATGGATATTGATTTACAACCCCAGGTGAAATTAAAACAGTCTTTCCCAGTGTGGCTGGGCTGGGCTTTTTGAGCCCTCTTTAAGAAACAAGAAAAGGTCTGCAAACTCTTTGTGACAACTGTCAAAATAAAACACATTCACATCTAAATTATATTGTTACTACCCAAGAATATCTAGTAATTGACATGATGAAGGTAAAGGGGAAACGATGAAGGGTTTCTATCACAGAGCTGACAAGCACTAACAGTAGCAAATGCAAACACAAGACAATGCTCAAAAACCTACACTCAAGGATTTTTAGATTCCTTTCTCAATATATTAATAAAATGTCAAAAAAATCACTAAAATTTACACAGAAATCCAAGCATGATGTCATCATCAGTATGCAAAATCACTCTTCCTTCTTATTTGTAGTGAAATGTGTGTGTACCAAATCCTGAGGGACAGCATTGGCTGTGGATATTGCTCTCTGAAACATCAATAAAGGAATGGTAATTCCTTCTCCTACTGGGAATTATCTTATTATGGCTAACATAGGTTGGAGAACAAATGCTGAAAGTAACAATAAGGGAAATATTCTGAATCTCATAGCTAGGGGAAAGGAAACCTTAGTAAATTATTTCTGAGCCAACAAGAAATGATTCTATTTTAGGTTCAACCTTCGTCATTATAGGAAAAAACCCCAGCTTAAATTACATGATCTGAGAAATATTCATTTAAAATTATCCTGAAGGGTAAACAAAATGAAGACTTTCTCTTCCAAATGTCAGTTACTGATTAGCTTTTTAATTCAGATGTATTGAACAGCAGCTAAAATTATCAGAAATTTTAATTCCAAACACTCCAGAAAGAAGAGCAGCTGGCCTTCTTCATCTAACACTTTCAGCAAGTGCTGGAACAAAGGAAAGAAGAAAAAGAGGGAGGGGGAACAAAAAGACAAAAGATCTGGTTGGTGAAAAATATTTCCTTAGGGATCAATGATATGAAACTGAAATAATAACTGCAGCATGTCAGTTGAAGCAGACCCATATAGAATAGACATTCCCAGCTAAATAAAAAAAATTCCCAGCTACATAAAAAATGGGACAAGACTACAGAAAGGAGTGGAATTTGCAGCTGTAATGTTCCCACACAGTAGTAGAACATCTCTCTCTCCTGTATAAAATTTGTTCCCTTTGGATTTTTTAATATTTCCATATTTTTTCGAGTCTGATAGTGTCACTGAAAAATCCCGGGAAGGGCTGGGGGCACGGTGTGGGCCCTGAACAGCTCATGTGCAGGAAACTTACCCAGAAACGGAAGCGTTCTAGAGATATAATAAAAGTAGGAGAGAAACAGCAAGATTTCCTTCCAAGCCATGTTCCAAGGCAAGTGGAGAATGTCATCACGTCTCTAAATTCTCAGAATGGAGGAAGCTTTAATTAAAAATATTTTCAGGAAAGTGAGAATGGAGGTCGCAGCTCGCTAAAGCGGCTGGCGCGTACGTGTTGGCGCAGGCAGGAATTGTCTCCACTCCCACTCCCACACCTAAATCTGCCTCAAAGGAAAATGAAACATCTCTGTAAATCCAAGGGGAGGTTACACGGCAGACAAATCCCCTCTGGAAGTGACATGAAAACTCTATTCTCCTCATTTACTCCTCCGTCCAAGAATCAGAGACCCATAATGCATTTTTTAATGTTCACAAAAAGGAATGTTAAAATCTTCCAAAATGTGGGAGGAAAAAAGATCCGTTCCACTTCTCACTGCATATATTAAATACTGGCATTTTCCAGACCTCTTGGACAAACAGATCCCTTCAGTTGCGATATTTCTCCTCCATCTACCTTATCGTCAACCCTGTAATTCATGACTTCGTTAACCAATTAATTACAAAACATACACCATTCTATGCATCATTGTTGAAGAACACTGCTCTGCATCACAAATACCGAAAACATTGGCACAAGGGACTGTGTTTTGAACACTGAGAATTAATATATATCTCAGTTACTTGAAAATGAACTTTTCCCCACAGTTAAGAGATGTATAATTAATACAAATACAGAATTATATAGTAAGTGTATAATTAATTGGCTGGCCAACTCTCCTGACACAGAATATCATTTTTCAGGGCAGTCTTCTTTTTAATTACAATATAAATATGAAGTCCTGTGCAAAGGGAAAACGCTAAGTTTACCTAATAATGACAATTTCTGAACTTGCTAACTGCAGGAAATGAAATCTACAGTCAAAGTTCTCTAAAAATATCAATTCAGTGCTAAACAGTAATTTGCAAAAATGAACATATTGTATAAATCCCTGGTGACTCTTATCCTTTGAATTCTGTGGGCTCTCCAGGCTTCCTCATCCAAAGATGGAGATAAAATTAAGAAGAAAAGCACAAAGAAAGTCACTGAAGACCAAAGCTGGGCCTTTAGTCTGACCCAGCAGGGCCATGGTTGCTCTTGCATATGGGAAACACACACACTACCAAAGTCAAAATTCCAGACAAACTCTTACCCTTAAACTTATCCAAGTTATTTTAAACTAATTAATCTACCCGGTCATTCATATTCTGCGTTACAGGCTATGCCAAAGGTATCTACAGTCCTCAGCATACCAAGCAAGGGGACCATAAGGAGAAATGCACTATTTCTGTGTTTCCAAAGGTTTTGAGGCATCCAAAAGAGTTACAAAATCACTGCCTGTGCCAAAAGCTTGTGTTGTGACATAACACTACCTATTGCCTATTTTTAGTTGAGACACAGCAAGAGGTAAAACAAACAAGAAGCAGAAAAGAAAGGCAGAAGCAATATTAAGAATTACAGGAAGTCAGGAGCTCTAACTGTCCTCTCTCCTCTGCCAGAGCAGATCAGGAGTACTGTTATTCACAGGGTTTCAACAAAATTACGTTCAGCATGGAATAAAAGGGAATTCAGATGGATGACTGGAAAATGCCTGACTGAGCTAAACCTGAGCTCCTGCCCCGTGAATTAAGCAGCACCTCTCTGCAGCCTGACAAGAATCTGTGGACATTTCAGCCCCTTACAGAATGGGGCAGTCAAGCTGGAAATGCCATTAACGTGCAGTAAAATCTGTCATTCTCTTCCTGGTCCTCTGAATCCTGCTGAGGGCTGCCAGACCTGCACCTGAAGCCATCATGTGAAATGACAACAATACCGAAGACTCCTGTTTGTAAGTGTCCACAGAAGAAAAAGAAGATCTCTACAAAACATTTGGAAAAGTACTTCGAATTATTCCTTAGTCATGTGATTTTTATATTTTCTCTTATTGCTACTATTTGCATGAAAGCAAAGATCCACTTTAATGACAACAGAATCTCTACATTAAACAATTAATAAAATTTTTTCAATAATTTTTTTTTTGCTACCTGCATATTAAGAACTGACAGATACATAACCAGTGTATCTCATAGGCAACAAGAAATACAATGAACTTCCTATAACTGATCCAGAATTATTCAAAAGTTACTGACTCTGCTTTCAGGATTTTAGTCATAGTTCTTTACAATTAGCAAGCAGATATTTAATTACCCAGTCTGTTTTATTTCTAAAAGTAAACTTCTCCATATCATACTATTTTCTTCAAAACTCCTGCAATTTAAAATGAACTCAGAGAAACTATTACAAATTTGCTGAAGTTTACCACAAATTAAGATGTAAAAAGAGACTTTACAGTTCTGGGAACAATGCAGTTGGTCATGTTGCTTTTTATTATTATTATCATTAGGTTAATCTTGAATCCCCCACCCAGAGCAATGTGTTCCAAACCATCTCCATTTGCAGGGCTGACAGTACTAACTTTGTGTTCAACATTTGAACACCAAGAGCAACATTTCCCACTTGGGTTTTTGCCACATTATCTCCCTTAAGAGTGAAGTCACACAGCTAAAATTCCACAAGATGCTTTAAAAATTACCCACATCTTCAATGACCTTTGCTGCAATAAAGAGCAATAAGGATGTAAATAGTACAAAAAATACCACGCGACTCTGACTCACATGTGAAACTTCTGTTGAGGCATAAATCCTCTTAATCTAGGGCTGAGCTCCTCACCCCAGTTTTATACCAGTTTGGGACACCAGTGGAGTTACACTACCTTTCCTTGGTCTTTAGGTTCTGTTCTTGCTCACACCACAATAATTCCCTGGTCTCAGAATAGCAAATATCAAATCCCAGTAACACAAATATCACCAACAGAAAATATTTCAGGTCACTGTTTTGATGCAGAACTGGTTACTTCAGTGCTATGCAAAAAACTATTACCAGAACACATTGTTCTATCATTTTTCCAGATATGTATCCCTACATTAAAGCCAAATTACATGATTAAGATACTACAGAAACTAGCATCATTAGCAATTAGTTCATCAGTGGTCCGAGAAGTAGAAGACAGCACCTTGGATAAAGGAGCAGAGGCAGAAACTTCTGCCTCCGACTGATGTAATTTGAGCAGATTTCCACCTTGCTCAGATGCTGATGATACAGCCTGGGCAGCTGCAGCTTCACTGGGAACACAGTCAACCAACAAGGACCCAAACAGCTGGGAAGAACAACTGTTCCTACTTAGTCACAGAGCAGTTAAGGGAGCAACAAGCAACCTGAAAATCAGTGCCACAGTCAGGCACAGCTGGGGCAACTGGAAAGGTTTCTATTGAACAGCATCCTCTTCCCCCAAATATTTGTAATGTTTGCAACCCTCAGACGTTCTGCCTCCCTGGCCATGATTTGTAGCAGTGGTGCTGTTCTCTGAGCCTTCCCATTTTTCACTGTTATTTCTGTTTCTACAGAGATATTTCACCTGTCACACAACCCTTGCTGAATCAGTTTCCCACAGTGAGATGTACTGAAAGGCTTTGAAATTAAAATCCTTGCCATGCCATTTAAGAGACATTGAACACAAGTGCCATCTCTTTTCATCCCATGCCCCAACCTACATTCCAGGCAGAATTGCCAGGTATGAAAACCCTTCAGGTGTGTGCACGTGGCTTCTACCCTGCCACACGTCACCCACAGTCCGTGCCCTGCCAGACGCATCCTGCAAACTGTTGGTAGCACTTGAGTGCCTCAACGAGTGAGAACAGCCACAGGAAGATTATCCATCAGATTATCCACAGTACCCTGATACTGTGTCAAATGTAAGCAGCACCCACTCTTAACTTCTACCTACTTGACACAGATTTAGGTCATGAAGCTGAATCCAAGGCAGTCTGTGACAAAAGGGTTCTGTACAAATCATTCTTATAGGACACTGAAAATGTAATGGGATATTCAGGGATAC
Source organism: Pomatostomus ruficeps (assembly GCA_013400735.1). Taxonomy (NCBI): domain Eukaryota; kingdom Metazoa; phylum Chordata; class Aves; order Passeriformes; family Timaliidae; genus Pomatostomus; species Pomatostomus ruficeps. The sequence continues at coordinate 22,069 of VYZT01004126.1, read as the reverse complement.
CTTTCTGTAGCTCTGATTCCGTATTTTTTCCATATTTTTGCATTTAAAAACATTAAAAATGAGGAAGTACAATATGCCTGCAAATCATAAAAAATGTTCACAATGCAAATACAAGACATTTGTCCTCATGTCAGAAACAAAGCCCTCTTCTGTAGATAAAACCTGTAATGATGAGAGTGAGATGTAGGTAACACAACTTTTAAACTTTTGTTCCTACTATTGGAATTATCAGAGCACTTGCCCACAATGAATTAGACTGAGACATCCAAGTTAATCTGATATACACTACCAGAAATTCACCAGATGAGTGTTTTAATTACAGTTGTAGCCTCTCTTTTCCATTTTCCTTCCCTGAGTCAGGACTATATATTTCATTTTCTCGCTAAACAGGAGTCAGCCTGTAGCCAGTTTGCACTATTTGGGTACAGACAAGTTAAGAAGTTGTCCCTTAGCTGACCATCACAGTAGGGTCTCCCCTCATCCTCACCCGCCTCCTCTTCAGCCTCGCTGGCATGTGCCCCATGCTCACTCCCTAACCCAGTTCTGTGGAAGTGTTTTGGTCTAGTTTAAGAACCGACTGCTGGAAGTGTTTAAGCTAACCCAGATCATTTTGACAGAACCAGGCTGGTGAGCTACATGTGCTGTAATGCTGGCAAAGCTGAGAAGGAGGTAAATGATGAAGGCTGGAAAAGAGGGCAAGCAAAATGCAAAGAGAACATGAATCAGCTGCAGTCAAACAGTGCACCTGGCTGCCATTCAGTACCGTGCTAACTCATGGCCTGTGCTACTCATCTCCTCCCAGATTTTGCTAAACTACTGAAAACGAGCTTCTGGAATTGCCCAGCTTCGTGCAAGTTTCCATGAGAACACAGGACCCAATAAGTCATCTGCACTGCTAACAGTGGGTAGCAGATGGAATTACATCTTGGCTTTTTTATTTTCCAGCTCTGCCTCCATCTCCTGGTTGAAAGGAAGGAGTTTTGGTTTCTGTGTGGTGCTGTGTTGAGAATGGCCCTTGGCAAGGTGGACCCTGATGTGAAAGACTGAACACACAACCAGACCAAACTTCACAAAGGCTGAAGACAAAGCTCCGAGTCAGGCTGTTCACACAACAACTGAACAGAAGCCTCATTTTGTTTGGGCACATTAGGAAGAGTCTTGTGGGAGTGGAGCCACTGCCAAAGGGCTTTCCCAGTGAGCAGCTTGTTAAGATGAGTAGAAGTTGACAGCCAGTACCGAAAGGAAGCAAGCAGGACAGGACAGAGCAGAGCTGAGAGAAAGGCCACTGGAGAGAGCTGCTCTACAGGGCAGGTAGGGGCTGCTCTGCTTTCACAGCCAAAAGAAAGCAGAGGGCAGGAGGAAAGCCCTTTGTGGTGCTCCATGGTGAGTCAGTCTAAAAGCCAGCTCTTCCACCCAACATGCTCCCCTCACCTGTTTCATCCCTGCTACATGGGTCTGGAGTTGGAGGCAAGAGCTGAAAAACATTAAAATATAATCGAAAAATACATTTTTTCCACACTGAAAATTAAATACTGAAGCCATTGGAGTAGTTAACCTTGGAAACTTTCTTCTTATAAAACTCTAGTACATTCATTAATCCCAGAGAGGCCTCCTCTCTGTAAGGGAACTCCCACAGTCCTGTGCAGAAGCTTTAAGTGTTTACATTGAGAGAGATTTGGGGTCAAGCCTATAGAAACCCGTAAGGAAACTCCATAAGTAGACTAGAGTCCATCACGTAAGTAAAAAATCCTGCTGGAAGACCAGGGCCAGTGTGTGCAGCCAGGCAGGAAATGCACCTGCTAGAGTTTCACAGAGTTCAGTGGGGCTGCTGAAAGGAGACATTGGCATTTCTCAGTCCCACTGGCAGGACTGGGAATGAAGAGAACATTTAAAAGAACAGGAATCACCTTACCACTTCTGGAAGCACCCTCTTCGCAAGATCGTGGATGGCTTTGATCACAATACATATAGATGACAGGAGGAATATGACACCCAAGATAACACAAGCCCTGGGGAAAAAATAGACAAAATACAAAGAAATGTTAAGAACGTATTTGAAGTTGCCAACTCTTCCAGGGTAACAGAGGGTAACAGAATATTAATAATAAAAAAATGTCTTAAGAAGCCAAAGATAGAGGCTTAAATTAAAGAACAGAATGAAACATCCAGTTCCTCTCCCATTCTTAAAACCTGGATTATGTATGAGAAGACAGGGCATACCAGATGATGTTTCTTTCTCTGTGATGTTTCAGAGGGAAAGACCTGCCACTTCTGCTCCTGATGATTTATCAGAGAGTCCTCCAGAGACCTGTCTCTGTTTGTTTGTCTGTTTTGCTAGGATCTCCCATTAGAAATAATCAAGGGAATTCCATTCTCTTTACCAGACCAGGAGAAATGTTTTGTAAATGTGGTCAGTAGCACAACAGACCCTGAAACACCTGTTTCCTCCCCAGCCAGGTGTGACGTAATTTGGGAGCTGCTCCACAGAAGGTGGCTGACTTGCCTAAGACCACGTGCTGAGCCAGTGACAGCTTGACATAAGACACACAAACTTCCTGCAAGTATATGCTGACATTTAATCTGGAAGCAGTTCTGAAAGACAGGCTTTTCTATCACCCCACACAGGCTTAAACCAACACGGCCCCAAATTTGTGAGCTGGAAACTACAGATCACACTTCCTCATGGCAATACGTACTGTTGGATGTTCCTGGAAAGCATCATCCCTTTCCCTTAGTGCAGCTTTTATTCCTTGCACACTTCTGAGGAAGACAGGCAAACATTCCCTAGGGGAACACCCTGACCACTGGCTGGATTTGCCCCCACGTAAGTCAGAGAGTTTGGGGTTATCTCTGTTAACCTGCCAACCACCCAAGTCTATCAGCAAATATTTCACGTATTTGCCAGCAGATACACAACAACTTCAGCAATCTTGATCTGTTTCTCTTATTCTCCAGCTCTGTTTTACTGTGGCGAAAGAATTCCCATCCACCTACTTACCCAGAAATAGCTAAAGCAGATAGAAGAAAATGAAGATGGTAACAACAGTGACAAGGGTATTAATAGCAGACAGAAATGCAGTCTGAGGTTTGAATCAGCATTCAGTAGTCGTATTTAGCAAGCCTAGCTTCTCCTTTGCATACTGGCTTTTGGAATCCACAGCCATGCAAAATTCATGAGTATAGTACTTTCGGCAAAAAAAATACATGTTTTTTTTCCTCTTGGGTGTATTGATTTATCTGCAAAACCACTAGAACACAACCCTGCACACTGTCTTCTCTTAATCGCATTTGCTAGAAAGAAATAATTTCTAACTAGACCACAAATCATGCAAAATTCAGCTACAAATGTAAAAAATAAGAAACCTCCAAAAATTAATCTAGAGTAGTACATAATAAACAAGTTGCAATTGGTTATTGTAAGCGTACTCTACTTTCACTGTATTAGACCACAAAAATTTTAATAGAAGCCAGCTCACTTCCATCTGCTAACAATCACTGCTGTGTAACTACAGAGCGTTTCCAACCGCACACGAAGGGTGTTAGTGCCAAGGTGGTTGGCAAATGCAATTTCATTAATAACATTCAATTAAATTAGATGAGCCAACTGCCATTTCTAAACAGGTTTGAATCAACTCAGGAGTACCCACAAAAACTAACAAAAGAGAAGTTTTACAGAAGTGAGGGTTGACTGATAACACAGAGAAGAATTTAAAGATAGCCTTGTCCTAACCTTTGAGTCACGTCTGCAGCAGCTACTGAAGATTATGTCCTTATTTTCAGCCATTTCTACCTGAGTTAGTGTCAGAGGCTCTCTCTAAGTATCTATTAAATCATTATAGTTATAATCAATCTATAAAGCAAAATAATTGATCGCACAGGTTTGACAGGCAACAGAAAAGCTCTGATGAAGAATGCATGAATCTGAAATCTCCTCCAGTTCCATGTAATATATTGCTTCTAAAAAGAAGGAGGAAGAGAGAAAATTAAGTCAAAACATTTTTAAAACATAATGGAAAAGCTTTATTTGGTTTTCAGAAACAATAAGCTTCCTGGAATCTTTCAAAATGCAGTTTAGTTAGAAGAAAAACAGACTAATTCAGAAAGGACAAGGTGAGGGCATCTCTCTGATATGCAGGCAACAACCAACTTTTCACTCAACTACAGCTCAAATTCCCAAAGTTGTTTTTTTTTCTTAGAGCAATGGCATTTGGAATGCAAGAGTAATTAAAATGACAAGAGAATTTAGCATTACAAATTTAACAGTGAAACCACTAAGTCTTCTTTAGTTTGCTGTAGGTGTTGTTGGTAGCAGATCATGATCTGCCCAAGATACTTCTCGATGTGTTTTTGATGCAGTATTTGTACGTGAAAATCCAGAAGATAGTATGAAGTGTAATTCACTGTGTTAGAAATTATCTCATCAGTTTTGTCAAATTTTCAGTATTACTTTGTCACAGATGAAACACTATTAATTGGTTGTACTACATTGAGAGTGAAATTAGACTCTCAAAACCATCAAAGACTTTATACAGCTCTGGAGCTTTGGTCACTGCTCGTTCGCTTCTAGTGGAATTCAGACACTTGTATAAATCCTAAAAGCCAAAGCTTGGGTGTGCTACATCCTGACAATTTTCAAGAGACATTTTCTCGAAAGCAGCATTCCAGCCCACATGCAACCCATTTATATTTGTATTTATATAAAGCCCTATAAATACCCATTTTGTATTACAGCAGCCCCGGATATTTGCACTCACCCCCATCAGGAGCAGATCGGTGCAACTGCGTTACACAACACACAGCTGCCACCTCACCTCTCCCATCACAGATTCCCTGTATGGAGCTCAAACAGACATAATTCCTCATTTCGATGACAAGTTCTCACAACCCATAAGGAAACCAGAAAAGGAAATCAATCACTGTAAGCATCTGATAGGCTTTCCTTTCATCAAAAACTTGTTGCTTTGCATAAGTCAGTGGCTTTTAAGCAGGTAGCTATGAAAAGTACTGAGATTCAGGGGATTCCATCTCCACAAACTGTAACTTTCAAGCTGCTATTAGTAAGTTAGCACTTTTTTCCCTCATTTTATCACAAAATTAATTTCCTAAAGAGAGTAAGTCCAACGATCCAATTCATTCTCATTCAGCAGATACAGCAGAACAGCCTCCTAATTCATGGATTTAGCCTTAATTCTGTCTTATATTTTGCAATCTTTTGTTATGATTCCCTACAGGTAGTGGTAAGACTAAAATTCTGCAATATTGCCAACATAGAATTAAAGATTAATCTCACTCAGATTTCCATGGTGATTAATCTTTAACATCATGACGGAATTTTACCTTTAGCATGGTCTTGTCACACTAAATACCCTTTACATGAGTGGAGCCCTTTCATACAAAGGGGCTGCTCCTCCATGTCAGCAGCAGTCAGATTGATGTAAAACTGCAGGTTTAGATTCTCAGCTACTTGTTTGGCAACATTTTATAAAAAAATAAATAGATAATAGTAATGAAATCACAAATATATGTTGAGTAACTATTTCTGCTATAAACTCCCTCAAAAGAGATCTGGTATAAGCTACACAGGGGTGACTGGAAACAGCCTTTTTCTCATACCAACTGACTGCTATGAAATAGCCAATGCAAGAGTTTTCCCTTCTTAATTATCATCCCATTCTTTTCCTGGCAAATCTTTACAGCAACACAGTACCAGCAAGGGTTTGCAATGAAGCCCCTGGTAATTCCTCCTCTCCAGTCAATCTGCTCTCATGCAGCAAAGGTGGTGCAATGCAATTAAAGATTCAGAAAAAATTAGTGATGCATATGAATACAATCTGCAAAACTGTGTTAATTTTCTCCTAGCAGCTCACAGAGAGTTGTTTAGGGGCAGTGGGGAGGGAAAAGGCTCTCATGCACTTGGTAGTTTGTCTGTTACATCCTGGAAACTATTTTAACATCACACTTCAAGTTCATTAAAATAATCCCTGAAATGTGAAGGCACCATGCGGAACACAACAAGATTGCCAGTAGCTGTCTAATTACTTCCCAATTTGGTTAACATATGATACAACTAAAATGCAATATTAAAAACTTGAGTTTCCTGTTTAATTCTGCACTATTCTCCCACCTGTTCCATTCATTGCAGTATCCCAGATTAGCTGACCTGTTTTGATTATATGGGTTTTTTGGGGGGGGTTATTGCTTTTACCAAAGTAAAGAGGCTCAGAGAACAACAGAAGAGCCCAGGATGGAAGGGACCTCCAAACGTCATCTGGTCCAACCTTTCATGGGAAGGGGAGCCCAGATGAGATTCTTCAGCACCCTGTCCAACTGCAGCTTGAAAACCTCCCACAATGAGGACTCTGCCACATCCCTGGGGAGGTTGTTCCACTGACTGATTGTTCTCACTGTAAAAACTTCCTTTCTGGTATCAAAATTACTTATCTTATTCATGGAAAACATTTTGATCATTTCAACTGAGCTACAGAGGTAAAAATGACTAAAAGAACTGGGAAAAAATCATTTTATAAACCACTAGCATTTGTGTTAATATTCTTGAGATAGAAACTCTATTCTCACATTTGCAAAGCTGCCATCTAAACAAGCTTCAGTTCCTCATCCAATTCTCTGGCAGTCACAATGCTGTAAGTAAAAGATAACACTTCTAATTTTTACATATACTCTGGTTCCCCTACAAGAGCTGGTTTACTCTATTTTAATTCTGCATTTCCTTGATTGTTAAGAGTCTTACCACATTATACTTTCCTAAGAGAAATGAGATTTCCACCATGGATTTATAGTGGAACAGTTTCCCAGAGAGGCTGTGGGGTCTTCATCCTTGGAATTTTTTGCGACCTGGCTGGATAAGTTCTGAGTAACCTGTTCTGATCTCACAGCTCACTGTGCTCTGAGCAAGAGCCTGTGCCAGAGACCTCCTTAGGCCCCTTCCAACCTGCATTATCCTGTCATCCTATTAATTTTTATTCACAAAATCTTTAACTCTGCAGGCTCTGTCAAGGTCTTTCAGCACTAATGACTCCTAATAGCCCACAGAAAGGACATGTTAAAATCTCTGCAGCCTGTTTTCACCACTGAAGTGATGAAAAATATTACTTTGCAAGGAACTGTAACTTCATATTCAAATGAGCTGCAGGCCAGTAGGAGCAATATGAGCTCTAAACCCAGGAGTAAGGTGAGCTTCCTCAGCAAAGCTGCGAAAATCAGTTTTATGATGGATACAGAATTTAATCTCTGAATAAAACCAGGAATGAAACCACTAGAGTTTAAGAAAAAGGAATTATAAAAGTAATTATTTTAATAAAAACTGTAAAAGTGCTAAATCCTGTTTCCCTCTGATTAGAAGGGATTTCAGTATTAGTGGCTGACAGAGTGAATATCATGTATGGAATCATTCAGGGGAAGTCACATGGTATAACATGGAAGGCAATCACCCAGGAGGTTTTTTGCTGTCAGAAACTAAAAAAAATATTTTTGAGCATAAAATATTCATTCTCTTCCTAATTCTGTATCTTTACTTTTTTTCTCAATTGTCTTCTATGTCTAATCACATGACAGGAACCCCTTGGTATCTCTTTGCCTTGCTGGTACTCCTGCTTTCATTCTTTCTTTCCAAAACCAAATGCAAATTCCATTCTGTGAATGTTCCTTCATTAGTAACTTGGAACTTGCAATAACCTGCACCACATTTCTTCTAGGTGAGAGCTGTCAGCCTGTTTAAACAAAGCTAGGCCTGCTTTCATTTAACACTGGGATTATGGCAGCTCTTACGGCCTACTTAGAGTAGCCAAGTGTAAAATGCCAGCTACAGCCAGACCAGGATTTCTCAATCATAGGCAAAATCAAACATTGGAATCCAAAGGATGAGAATGTGGGAGGAAAAAGTTCCATTTTTGGTCACCAACAAATGATTTTTTGGTGGCAAACCTGTGGGACTTGGCTGATGGAGATGAAGAGAAGCGTGGTAAGGAAAATGCAACAGGACTCGGAACTAGATTAGTGGACATGGAATATGGAAAGGGAAGAAGTGAGAGAAACTTTCAGAGAAGAGGCTGAAAGTGCTCTGGTTTTCAGTCATTTGAGGTGCTAAGGAGTGGCTGAGGACTTTACCAGTGTGGGCCTCTGCTTTCTTCTCCCTTCATCTGAACTGCAATCCATGTTCTTCCAGAACCCACAGCTCCTCTCCTCCTCACAGCTCCCCAGCAGCCTCTGGTTGCTATCCACACCCTGTCTGCTGTTACACGAGTGAGGAACAGGAGGAATTGAGCAAGGGCCACTTCTGCCAGGAAAGAAGGGTGTGTAAAGAAGCAGAGGGGAGCCCTAAGCAGCTGTGCTCGGGATGTCACAGCCACAGCAGCCCTGCACACAGCCCAGAGACAGCAGGGGCAGGAGACAGCAGCATCTCTGTTTTGGGTGTTGTACCTCTGAGGCAGGAAGGCCCTGTCCAGTACACAGCACACGGTGCCACAGGTCTGCTGCTCTTTACTTTAAACAGAGGCATCGAAGTTACAATGCAGCGGCTCACTAACATTTGTTGCTCTTCTGCAATATTGCTGAGACCACTGTGGTCACATCTGCCTCTTAAACTCATTAAAGGGCTTTCTCTAAAAAGAACTAGCCACTGTGGCATATTATGGTAATACACGGGCAAAAGATGCACTATCAGCCTCAGTCTTGAGATTCCTGCTTATTTGTCATGCTCTACTGCTAACCTAAAATTTCCTTGTGTCCAATTAGGCAGTTATATTAGCTATTGGTGGAGCTTATCTGTTATCAGGTTCCTGAAGAGGTTTTGGACACCAAACTGTACAGAATCACAGCTGTTCAGAGTATTTTCACCTGCGTGGTGCTGGGTGAGGGGGGAATAGAGTCAATTTAACATGCATTTTAAAAAGAATGAAGTGGGCTTGCTGATCATCACACATGTTCCATAATCCACCCCCAACTGCCAGGATCCATATCAGCATCATTACAGCTACTCCTTTTCTCTAACTATATAAAAACATAAGCTCAAACTAGGTTACACAATAAAGAGAATTCAAGTAATGGTCCAAATGACCATTGAAAGTCAATTTTTCAATTATTATGTTAGAAAAGTGTGCTGTGATATCACATGGTCTAACTTCTTAAAAGACATGGAGGAGAAATGCTGTTTATGTCTGAGATTCAGATTAGCTCTGCTAGGGAACCATTTCATGCTGAAAGTGTTATAGGGCTTCTAAAACTTTTATTATCCCTTAGGATTCCAACTAGTTGCTGCAGAACAGGGTATTTACATACTTTAACATCCTGCAGCTGAACTGGGGCAACAGCTCCATAAATAATTTGAAACTCCAGGTAGGAATATCTGCCAGAAAAAGCTAACAGACATTTCTACAACTGGAGGGGAGTTGGAAAACTCTCATGACCTATTTTCCCCTTCCTAGGTCTGCACAGACTGTGCAGCTGCACTTGGAGTGCACCTGCCTTACGAGCACCCTCCTGGCTTCAGCACTGCTCCTCCACTTGCAGCAGATGATCAGAGATTCTGCCATTCCCCTGAACCTGGAAATTAAAGCCTTTTAAGAACTTCTATAATATTCAGTTTTACGGCGATCATCAAATTCCAGCATCGAAAACATCATGTCCCTGATTTTAGACCTATGTGTAAATATTGGCAATACACACAAATATGCTTAATCAACTACCAGTCAAGTAAAAGGACAGGCTTCCCTAGATTTTGGATCTAGCTCCAGTAAAATCATTGCCAAGTCTACAGATGCCACAGTTTTTGAAACAGATTTTAGAATATATAAATATATACATTTTCTATTTCACATTTAATATAACTTCTATGTGCAATGGTTTTTTGCGTGTGTGCATGTACAACCGCAAGCTTAGATGCATTTTTGCCTGGGTAAGAGCAAAGTTTGTGATTGATTTACTTTTGTCTGAATATGGGATAATGATAATTTATGGAGAAATTACAGTGTTTATTAAGCCGGCCTAAAGAAACACCCCTGAAACTTGTATCTAGCACTGTACCTGAACGTAGAATTTTGGTGAAATATTTCAGAAGAAAGAATGGGTTTGAAATTTTCAGTGTGGTTAAGAAGAAACTACACTTCTCCTCCTATAAATCAGATATCCAAGCACAGGTGAGCACTCCCTCTGGAAACCCTTCACTGTGCCTCGTTCTATGGGACAGACATGCACATGTGGTGTGAGGAGGAGCCCCTGGCAGCTGAGAAGCACACACGAGCTGCAGAGGCAGGTTCTGGGTGTCTGCTGTTTGCAGCTCCATGCATTTGACATTTTTCCAGATCACTTAGGTATTCCATTCACTCATCACAAAGGAGCTTTGCCTCCAGCCACAGAGGTTTGCCCTGAACTGTGGGTAGGTGCGGATTTTGCCATCTGTGCTTCGAGTCTCTTTCGTATGGATGGTATAGATAAAATTATCCTCAGTTTTTTCAATGTGACTGATATGTTGGGTCTGAACCCAGAGGATTATTTTCATTCAACACTGCCTAAATAGACAGTGCTCATTTAGCAGGGTTAACCAGTACAGCAGAGCCAATCCCCACATGAAAATTTAAATACAATAGAAATACTGAAAATTTGGGTGGGTTTTTTAAATTCTGTGAACCGAGAGAGAATATGCCCTGAAACCATATAGATCAATATGCTTTCTTTTTGAATCAGAGGAAGAGAGAGGAGCCAGACCTAACTTTGCAGTATGGCAGTCATAAAAGGTGGCTTCTAATTCTTTCAAGCCTTGAGTGCAAAAGGAGGAGACGTCACAACCCCCATGTTCCCCATATGCCTAATTGTAATGCACATATATTCAGTATAACTTCTGCAAGACTCCCCAAGACCAAGTGCCAGGGTGAATATTCCCAAATGGTGTCATCTGAACATGAGCAGGAGAGGAAAAAGGGTTACAATTACTCCAGAAGGAGAGGCTCACTCTGTCTTAGGGTCTCACCTGCCATCACAATTTCTCATCTGATTTCTCATGTCATGTCCGATGAGGAGCAGTCAACCAATCTCTACCTTTCTAAGAGATTGTTTTCAGCTGAAGCTAAATTAGAAATCCTTGGATTAAGCTCTACAGTTGTGTTCTTCTGAATGTCAAAACAGGTGAGAACACCCGTTCACCCTCCCCATAATTTAGAAACCTGTTAGGAAACAAATCCCCAGGACAGGCATTCCTCACTCAGCCAATGGGTTCAGCATCCTGAAGGTATCAAATCCACAGCCCCAGCTGAGGTGTGGAGATGAAAGTTAAGTTACAGGCACACACAAAGCATTTAGGCGATGTCTAATTGCAAAATGACTGTTTTCTTCTGGCAAAACGCTTTCTGAGAAGCAGGTGGAGGTATGACAGATATCTGCACCCACGTCTGTTACACTGTAGACTCTATCAAATTCCTGCAATTTTGATATTACTGCCAAAGTTTCAGACAACAGCTTCACCAATATAAGAAAGGACATATCTGCATTCATTATGCATTATGTCATGGCAACAATAGAGAACCACAAGTTTGTTTAAAATGATTAGTGCATGATACAATTAATTTTCTTAGTACATAATTCAGGAATGCATAGCCAGAGTCTGAAATCCGTAATCAAAAAACCCAAACAAACAAACAAACAAACAAAACCACAACACCAAAACAGTGAAAGAAATGTAAGAAATGTGTGTGTTCTGCTCTTGCCATAATCCAGAATGTTCATTATGAGTCAGGTTTCCTATTTACTCTGGCACTGGGTTAAGAAAGATGTTGACAGACTGGCTCCTGGGAAACACAGAATTTAACTTGATACCATCAACAAAATAATACATAACAAACACCAGCTGCAACTGTCAAGAAACTGTTTTAAATATGCTGTACAGAGTTAGTTTTTGCAATAAAAAACCCAGTAGCCAAAAAATCCCAGAAGCAATGGATCCCTCAGGCATAGCCAGATACTTAGTCCTGTACTGCATTGTACAGCAAAGTGAGATCTTTCCAACCAACTGTACTGAAAAAGCTCTGTTTTTTAAAGCTTTCCCACAAGGCTGTGTACATTTAGCTTGTTATTCTGTTTTTCCAAACCTTCATTTTTTGGTGGTATTTTTCACTTTCTCCTCAGACACTCCAACCCAAGTCCTTTGTTCCTGAATTTAACAGAAGCTAAGAGCTGCCCTCTTGGCTGTATAGTCAGTGACTAGTTCAACACCTCATAAGACATTTTTCCAGTCTTCTACTAAGAAATTACTTCTACAGCTATTTACTGAGTTTATTTAAGCATGTGAAAAACCACTGTTGCCAAACCAGTTTCAATAAATTTCTTCCTTTAACAGGTTTAGATTTGCTTCAGCAACCCAATAAGCTACTAAATTGTTAAAGATTTACTAAAGGGCAGGATATTCAAGGCATTTGTAACAGGTAGTGGGCCTAATATATTTGACAGTCTCTGGTTTATCAGCTACAGCAGAGTATATTTTTTCCTCTTAATTTCTTCTCTTAGGATGAAAAATAAGGTATTGCAAAAATTTTATTTCAGTAGCGAATTTTCATCTTAAGTGGAGATTCAAAATTATTTCTCCAGTTATTTCAGCCCTCCTTTCCTTAGTTCCTCGATCATTGCTTTTTGATGACTTGTTCAGGACCTTTACACTTCCTGCACGTTAATTTACGACCTAGCAGATCACACTGAGCAAATCAAGTCCTCATGAAGTATGCATGTACTCTGACTCTCTTCCCAGATATCTGTAGTCCTTCCCAACTCCTGCATTACCTCAACATCTGCAATTCTTTCAAGGACTCTTATAAAAAACATCAAATATTCATCCCACTCCCACAATCTCTTTCATTAATGAGCCAGCTAGGCAGAGTCAAGCAGTGTCTCAGGGCCTGCCTACAATCTTGCAGTGGTTTAATTCCTGATCTTGGTGAATGTTTTAGCCACGGCTTTTATTTCATGTGGGCACCAACAGCACAGCCAGGAGCAGTCTGAGCAGCTGCAGGAAGGGTGACAGAGTCCTAGAAGTGGCAGTAAAGGACTCTGGAGCACAAGAAGTTTTTTTCATCAATCCTTCCAGTCAAAGGGAAGAGATTTGAAATGGCTGAATCAGGAGAATCGACAAATGGTTACAGGACCGGTGCCATTGCCAGAGGTGCAGCCTGTGTGCTGTGGCTGACACCCTGGAGGGAAGGGGTGAGCTGAAGGGATGGAGGCTGAAGATGTGCCTTCTCATCTCACCCCAGAAAACAAGAGAAATCAAAGGATCTAATAAAAATGAAACACATTAAACGGAGTTAAGCTCAGCAGGACACATTTGCATGATGGTTTCAGCACTCCAATTCCCCTGAAGTCAAATGGGAATGCATGGGTTCCTCTTGGCAGATCTTGGCACAGCGAGCACTTCTGTACTCTTAGGAGTGCCAGCCCATGAAACGCTGCAGCTCCAACTGCCATATGGCTACAGCTTAAGTAAGACTACGCATTTCTTTAACATCTTAGCATTTTATTCCCAGCATTTAATTCATAGCACATCATGAGTCAGGCTGTATTCTCTGTGCCTTTTCCTGGGGGTGTGTTTTTCAGTCTATCTTTATGCTCTCTCTCAATGACGTCCCACAGTTAGGACTGAATCTAACGCTGCCTTTCCATGAGAGGCTTTACACTGATTTTAACAGATTTTGGATCAATCTCTTTCTGTCAAGTTTATGAAACAGGAAGTTTTATAAATTTGCAAAACATAATTAATTGGCAATTCCACTTGGCTTTTTCAAAGGAGCTACGGATTCTTTTCAGATATGTTAGGATACACAGACAAATGTAATATTTAAATCAATAAAAGACAGGCCTATAAATAAAGAGCTAAACTGAAGCCACGCTGGCACCCCTTACTCTGGTAAACAAGCCCTGCACTAAGGCAGAATATGGCCAGGCAAACAGAAACAGGAATAACACACAGCACAACCCACACAAATTTGCACCAAACTGTCCAGGCGTCTGAGGGAGGAGGCACTGGCCCACAGAAACAGGGATTGTGACAGACCAGGTGTAGTTAGAGGCAGATATGATGCAAAGATTATTCATAAGTTAAGCAAGCAGCCAGCAGGCGTCATTGCAACATTTTCGCAGCGTCGAGGAGGAAAAATAATTACGTGCAGTCTTTCAAGCAAGAGATTGATTAAACACAACAGGAAATTAGAAATGTGCCTCCCTCAAAAACCTGACACAGTAAGAATTGCCTTGAGCACCACAACCATCTCACCATCTCTCTGCTGTCAGTACTGTGGTGATTCTCCTGTCAGCTCTGGAAACAGAGGGATAACCAGCCTGACTATCCTGTGATTCATATTCCCAGCATATGGGAGCATTTTTCACTTGATACTGAACTCATCGTGTAACCTTAGCTGTCTTCAACTAATGGGCATAGCAAGAAATTCACTGACTTAATTTAGCCTCATGTAAAGCAGAGGGAATATACAAAAGCAAATTAAAAGTGAGCATAAAAAACAGGAAAATATGTTTACATTTTGCCTGATCACTTTACTGGCTTAGCCATAGGGTTATGTTGATTCTTCTTTTGTATTGGGATTTATTTTCTCTTTTAAATACTTTACAAGGCTCACTTGAAAAAGCTCAACAGAAGGAGATTTTAAAATTATGTTAATTGAATGTTGACAGGAATCTCTGTGGACACCCACAAAAGCAAGATACTGAAGAAAAGTCTGTTAAAATCTCCAAATCTGTGCAGGAAGCCTAATTTTAATCACATATATCTGAATTTATTTTTATGAATCAATGCCACATCAGTCTTTTATGGCCTTTTATTCCAAACTGTTCTGTATGGAGCCCTGCCAGAAAGGAACTCACAGCCCTGGCAAGCTGCTGCATGAGCCTGAGTTAAGGCATATAAAAATATTGCTTACTTTTTCTTAGTTTCTAGAAAAAGATTGTGAAGACAAGATTGAGACCCTCTGGTGTGGTTTTTTGTTGGTTTTTTGCGGGTTTTTTTTTTTTTGATCCTACCAGTTATGCAATGTTCCTTTTCATCAGGCTGCCCTTTATTAAATGGACATCATTAGAGGTGTTTCAACACAAAACCTACCTTATCCCCCTTTACTGTTACACTGCAGTCCGTTCCAGGGGAGAGTTGAACTATTTTCCAGCCAGATGGCCAGCAGTACAGAGAAAAACCAGAAACAGGCAAAGTACCACAATTCTCCACCTAGATGCACCCAAAATTTGAGTGGGAGGTTAAAATCTTCTTCATGCACTAGTTGGAAAAGTTTGTGAGTCAATCTCCACCTGATCTTCTCAGCTACCACAAGAATCACCCATGGAAATGCTGCACAATGATGCAGAACACAATTCCCAATGTGATCAATACTGCATTGCATATGTAAAGACCTTTTTTTTTCTCCATAGAATACATATAGCAAGTATTAAATATGAAAAAAAAAAACTGCTTGTAAAGTAAGCATAAGAAGACATGTAACCACTGCTATACTCTTACCAAAAAAAGTTAAAAGTGATTCATATTCAAACTTGTTAAGGGAAGTACAAATATAATACAAGAATCAATTTCAAAATCTAGTAAGAATAATGCAGTAAGATGCAAAATGAAAGATTTACAAACCTATTACAGGTTGCAAATACAGTTCATTTGATATAGATACTGCAAGGGAAGACAAATTGCAAAGGCCTAACCATTGCTGTGTTGGCTAAACAGGAACTGAAAATCACAATCACAGGGAGGTTTGCCTAAGGAGAGGCTGCGTGTTTGGGAGCAAGTGGGAAGCTGGCAGAAGGCAAAAATACTTGCTGACAGGACAAAATGGTTTTTGTCAAAGCTCTGGAATCTGCAGCCTCACAGTTTGATAACAGAAGCTCTGCAGGCACCTGCCAGAGGCAGCAGTAATTCCGTGTACTCACATGTACTCCCTGTGTGCAGAGTGCACAGCGGCTGCGTTGCTGTAGCGCCACAAAACTATCGCTGATGACAAAACATCCAGGGTGGCATCAAACTGAAAGAGATACAGAGTCAATTGTTTTGTGGGCCATTAAACGTGCCCTGCACTAAGAGCAATGCATTTACCATCCTGCTGCACAGGCACAAAGCAGCTTCAAATAAATCACTCTAATGAAAGCAGGATTTACGTTTATGGAATTGATTGTTTTTGCCATGCATTACTGCATAATGATACACTTCAGAGCTCAGAAAGTCAACCAAGGGATTAAGAATTTCTTATTTTTAATCCATCACCTGTGACAAAGTTAAGAAAAAACAAACATCACAATCTGCCACTGTTGCACTCCAAGAGTTAAAATACTAATGATTCTAACGCAAAGACCATAAAGAAATAAGAGTAGAAAAATGCCTGTCAAGCATTCCTGTTTCTGCAGGCACTAATTTCCTGCAATAGCTTTTATTTCCAACCAAGAAAATATTAACTCTTTCTCCAAAACCCCATCCAGATTTCATCCTATGAATCTGTATAATTCTGTACCATCAGGAAAATTGCCATGTTTCGATTCCCAATTAATGCAGACCTGATGTCAGGAATGCTGGAAACCAGGCTTGTCCCACTGTAAGAACTTTCACTCTTGCGTCAAACTTCCTACAGAGTCAATCTAACCTTCAAATTCGAAAGCTAAAGATAAATTATTTGATATGAGTCATTGCTTGTCGTTAGGAAGCTTTTGCTCTGCCACTAATCTGGAAAGTCATGGCAAGGACTAGAGAAGAAAGCTGTCATTCCAAAGTCAATAGCAGTCTTACCATTGAATTCAATGCCAGGAGGGTCCCACAAGGTTCACAAGGGAACTTCAGAATTTGGCACAAGTTCAACCACAAAACTGATTTTTAATTGGAAGGTTCTGAATAAGAAAACCATATCTGGTGGATAATATCTATCAACAATGAGGTATAAGCATGGAAATTAACTGAAAAAGTATAATAAAAATATCTTTGCCGTCCTTTCCAATGCTTGACTTTAACAATATTCTTTCTAATCTATCACTGACTTTGCACACCTTTCCACAAACTTACCATAAAAAAACCCGCACTATTTTATGCTCAGAAAAAGCCCTCGGAAAAGAAAAAAAAGAGTAGAGAATATTTCAGATGTATCTCTACTTACAGCAAATCCAAAGGATGATGCACTGTATCTCATTACGGAGACAGCTGAAGGAAAGAAAACATTATTTAGAATCACTTTAAGTTTTCTTTGCACTTTTTTTTTTTCTTCTCTTGTTCAAGAGCTACAAAACCAATTTTAACACAAGGATTTACTTTCACCCAATTCCCACTAGAATGACCTGCTCAACACTTAAAAAATATCTACAAAAAGGCCTTGTGCTGCAGGAAATGGTTAGACCACTCCAGAGGTGCTTTTCTTTCTTCCAAAACTATGATGGGGCAGACCTTTGAACAGCATTCAGAAAGTCTGTTTATGAAACAAGCTGTGTTTTAGATGCAGATTTGAGCAAAAACGTTTTGAAACCAAAATATCAAACTCTCAGAAAACTTGACACATCTCAAAGTGCTCCTTACTCCAGCCAGGAGTTTCAGGCCACCTGAACTGAATGACAGGAAATTACACAGGCCCATGGAGACTTCTCGAGTGCCATCTTTTTGACAAAAAGCCTGAGGGTAACTCTCACAGCCCCAAGAAATGCTTCAAATCCCCTCATTTCAGTTACTTCCAATGGAAAAATATCAGCAGGAAAAGTTTTGGCCAGCCCTGGTTTTGACCGCATAGTACCTTCTAAAAAACAAAATGGAAAATGGGCTAATAGCTGGAAAAAAACACCATTTAAAAAAATTTTTTCTCCTCACATCCTAATTTAATCACCTCAGTTTCCAATTCTAGGAGGGTCTGTGCCAGAACAAATACTTCAGTAGCCCAGGGAAGAAGCAGGCAGCAGTGGAAGAGGAGTCTCCTGGAGATGGGACTTCATCACACTGCAGCTCTGAGGCTCCCAGCAAGCCCAGCCAAGCTCTCAGGCACCGAGCAGCTCCACCCTTCTTGCCGTGTTTTGTGAAGGAGCACCTGAGCCTGTGCTCCTCAGATAAACTTACAGAATTCTACTTCCAGCATTAAGAGGGATTGAAATAAAGCCTAAAAGGATTGATTTGACATCTCTTTTATGAACACATATCAGCTAACTTAATAAGAAGAACACATTTTTGTAGGGAAAAAAACCAAATAAACCAAACAAAAGAGACTCATCAATGACTTTGTCAATCTTAGGCTGACAAACACAATATCTAATTCTCAGTGCTCATTAGAGCAGCTTGGCAGAACACAGACACTATGATTTGACTGCTTTTTTTCAGTAACAGCAAGCTGCAGTTCTGTGGCACTTATCTGGATAAGCAGAAATTAAATTCTTGGAAAAAACAACCCTTTTGTTATGGATCTAACACCTAGGTGTGATCACAAGCAGGCCACGTCACAAATATTTGGACTTTGTCATTACAGTTGGCCAAAACACAAACATAAGTCATCAAGGTTCCTCTCCAGACTCCAAGTTTCTCAAAATTGAAGAGTATTGCAACAGTGTAGATTTACATCTCCCTCTCATTTTTAGACCATGACTGCCCACACTTCATTCCCTGGGTATAAAAAGAAGCTATATTTCTCGGTCAGACTTGCCAGTGATCTGCAAATTTCAACACTTCACTGCATAATATTATATAGCCTATCAAATTTTCATTGTCTGCCTCCTTAGAAGCACATAGTTTCAAAATCTGCCGAAGTTGCAAAAAAAAATATGGGCATTCACAGGTACATACAAACCTGCAATGTTCCTGTCGGTGCCGCTTTCATGTGATGCAGTTCAAAGCAACACTTCTACTCCCACTTCTATTTCTAGCTTACCCCTCTAGTGGAATTAGCTCCTCAGTTTTTACTAAATTGCCAGTTTCTTTCCCAACTCAGATCCAGACTTAAAACAAACTAATTTTATGGTTCCTTTAAAAACGAATATGTAATTCCTCTGGGTGATGAACTGCATACAAATAGCCACACCTTATGGATGCTTGAGGAGACATATTTGGTGTATTTAAAGCACGGAGAATTTAGCATGAGAACTATTTTTATTTTATGTATTCTATCACAGCAGTAACACACAATCTGTTTGTCCTGAGCTATCTAAAACAGTAATGAAAAACAAGTATTAAGTAACAGTGCCTCAAGTCTGCTCAAACCTTTTTGCTAATTAGTGAATATGACTAAGACTGGCACCCTACAACACTAACTTGTAGTAGCAAAAGCCCATAATAAAGGTAATAATGACCTTTTAAGCACTGGAAAGATGAATTTTTATATTATTTATTTGCATACCGGTTTTCTAATGGAATAGACAACCCATTTCTTTTTCTTCCAGAGTCAAATAACAATGTTAAAGCACCTTCAGCCCTGACTTATGCACATCAATACTTCTAGCTGGCAGGTGTAGTTGTGAAGCTCCCCAGTAAGTCATCCCAGCTTAAACAGGATGTTTGTCCATGGACCCCGGCTCTGTGGCAGGGAAAGCAGTCGCAATATTGGATCACAGGGCATCAGCCAACACAGGTCACAACAGACCAAGCAGTAAAAACAACTGGCTCCCACTCCAGACACTGAAGCTGAAAGGATGCTCAGGGAAGCATTTCTTAGCAGCCAAGCATCTGAGAGCCCTGGGCAAAGGAATAATCCATAGTCTTTATGCCTCCAGTGTCACTGTGGGGCTCCTGGAGCGATGTAGGGCACTGCAGGGATGGGCATGGAGCTTTTGCTGATCCCCCACCTTCCCTCTTCTCAAGGTGCATTTTCAGCTACTCCCAGATGGGAATAAAAACCCCCCAGAGATTCCTGAGCTCCCTGTTGAGCCAGAACAATGGTGGGAAACAAGTAATGAGGAAAGAACAGAGCAGGCAGCTCAAAACCTCTGCGAGGCCACATTTAGCAGCTACGCTGCCATGACAGTGGGAGCCTGCTTTTAGCTGCTTTATTGGCTAAATTGGACAACATTTTATTACCTCTACAATAAAGCAGATAATCCTAATGCATTTTCCTGACATTTGTAAACAGAACTTGCAAGCAGTCAGAAACTAAAAATAAAGCCAGCACAGTAAGCAACAAATCTACCGCTGTCTCCACCTGCACGGCAATATCAATTTGTGAAGGCTGGCAGCCTATAGGTCAGGTTTTGCTGGAACTCCTTCACCCCTTTTGAACTGATTCCAAATTTTTTTAAAAAATAGCCTATTTCCCACACATTCTATCCTCAACAAAATAGGAGTGTTATTCATTTCACGTGCCTCAGAAAAAAATCATGTAACTAGGGCCCTGACTCTACAAAATAGCTCCAATTTAACTTTCCAGACATCTAGTCTGCCACCAGCCTTTGTCAGGTTTATTCCAGCTCTAATGTGTTCCAGGGTGAGGACCCTGCAGTTGCCTTGGGCCTCTCATTTCCTCCCCTGTGCTGGGAGAGCTCCCTGGCACCTTTTTGTGCAAAGGTAGGAGACAAGAAATAGGACAGAAAATTAACTCTGACTCCAGGTCTCTCAAACAAAAATTTTTGGGATGAGTCTGACTACAAATGAGAGGCGGTACATAAAAACTGCTCCTCCACCTGTCATAAAAATCTCCTCTTACCTAATCAGAAAGGGAAAAATTATTTTTAGGCAGCTCCTCTAGATGGGACAATCATTCCCTCATGTTTGCTTTGAAATTATTCTTTTTGAAAGACACGCTTGGATATCAGCACATAAAATACCAAGGCTTCAAAAGCACATGACCTGCACTTGGCAGAAATCAGTCAGACAATCTGAACACTGCTGAAAGTGGTGGGTTTATGTCTCTATATATCACCATGCATATCCTGCAGGTTGTACAGTCACGAGCAAGAGGCACTGCAAGTTCTGCTGAATCAGAAGTGAGACTGAAATACAGTCTGTTTCCATTGCCTAGTGTTGGTAAAACATCTAAAACTAATGTCACAATAAATATTTCAAAATAAATCCATTCCAAGCAGAGAAAAACAAATAAGCAGTATTTTCTAAAAATCTCTTACAACAACTGAAGGCAAAGAACAGACGTGTCTGATAATGTTAATATTTGCTAAAAATGCTACTGACCCAGATCAACAGGTGCACATACCTTTCCTCAGGTGCCTTCTCCAAAATTCTAGTAGAGCAAAATTTAAGGATTTTTATGCATATGCATAAATTTTCTGCAATCAGCAGCTACATTGGCTGCCACAAATCCAGTATCTCAGACACAAGTCTGCCAGATTCCTTATCTGCATGGGCAGATCCAGTTATCCATCAGTGCCATTTTCCTAGATCCCTATTTCCATCCCAAAGAAATTGGCAAAAGTGTACCAACATTATCTATACAAGATCGGTGGTTCATTTTCTCAGTTTATAATTGCATCAACATGGTAAAGACCCTTATTTCTGCTCAGTACCATTACACTGTTACGCATGCACCTACCAAGTGGAGCCTAAATTTAGTGTACATCAAACCTGGATCTTCATCTCATTAGAATTTATGACCAATCATAAAGAAGTCCCTAAGAAGGTTCATTTTTCCACCTGCCTGAAAGGCGTCACAGCAACGCTGGGCAGAATGAAGTGCAGGAGAGTCCTGGGAGACGTCAATCCTTGGGGAAGTTCAGCTTTGGGAATGGAGTGAACGAGGCTCTAGAGCCAGATATCGAGTCTTTGGCTCTGCCACTGCCTGGGGCATTGCTGTCAGGCCAAGAAATAACAAAAAATTCTCAAGGTAACCCAAAAATATTTATAGATTCAGTAAGGTAACTAATTTTGCTATTGGTAATAGTAAAACTTTCCCGGAATATCTGTCTTTCCTTGTCTATTATGCAGCTAATTATTTTGCTTGTTTGTCTGGCAATGGCCAAGCCTTTAGCAGCGGCGAACTCCCATAACTTCATTTACTTCAGTGAACTACAACAGCGTATATCAGTTGAATGTATTTCTCATTTATTTTTATAGAAGCAATAAAGTGCCAGGACTTTGTGCAAAGGTTTTCCTTTGAGTTTAATTGAAACAGCT
>VYZT01004124.1:29248-45933 GCA_013400735.1 Pomatostomus ruficeps | reverse complement strand
ATATATGTTTATATATCTATATAAAATATTCCCATGAGAAACCTAATGGTGGCACAACACACTCTCAACAGGAAAAATTTCCCTTATTTTGCCATTTAAAATTTCTACTTCAAGAATTATATTTTCCCCCTTTAAATAATGAACTGTAGGTGAGGGCATTTGCCTCTTTCTCCTGTGATGTGTGACTGGCATGGTTACCAAGTTGTCTTTCAAGATTGTTTGTTGCAGAGCATGAATTGGAGCCAGACTCAGTAAGTAGGAGGTGGATTTGTGCTTGGAACAGTTATTGAGGGAGAAAAAGCATCCAGAGTGGAATTGCACTGGCAGGGAGTGAAAGCTGAAGGGTTTCCTAAAGGGTATATTTGGATTTCACAAAGGCAGCCTGACTCAGGGCAACTGAAAGGCAAGATGTAAACATCCTGTGCCTAAAGTGTGCAGGCAGTGTTCCTCCGGGGAAATCCAAGTATATCCTTTATTGGAGGATACTCGGTGCTCCTTTGGTCAAATTCAAATATTTCTGTTATTGGAGGATACTTGGTGTTCCTCTGGTGAAATCCAAATGTATCCTTCAATGGAGGATATTCGGTGTTCCTTTGGGGGAATCCAAATATATCCATTATTGGAGGATATTCGGTGTTCCTTTGGGGGAATCCAAATATATCCATTATTGGAGGATATTCGGTGTTCCTTTGGGGGAATCCAAATATATCCATTGTTGGAGGATATTTGGTGTTCCTCTGGTGAAATCCAAATATATCCTTTATTGGAGGATATTTGGTGTTCCTCGGGTGAAATCCAAGTATATTCTTTATTGGAGGATATAGGGTGTTCCTTTGGTGAAATCTCAATCTATTCTTTATTGGAGGATTTTCAGTGTTCCTTTGGTGGAACCCCGCACTGCCTTGGGAGGTGCAGGGTGCAGGGTTGGGATTTGGTCTGGGTTTATTTTTATTTCCATCTGGCAGCTCCAGCTCAGCCCAGTGCCCTGGAGAGGAGATCCCCATCCCAATCCCTTTAACCAGGGTCACTGCAATGCCAGCTTTGATGGACACATCTGGTTCTGTTCTGGGTCTGAGCTGGAACTGAAAGATGACAGTTACAGACTTTAATATGACTTCTCTCCCTCTGCAGCCCCGAGCTTTAGGTGTTTGTGGTAATTACAATGCGTGGTAATGTCAGGCTGGTGAGCAGTTACAATGTGAAATGTCAATTATCGTGTTTGTGACTGCATCTGAAATAACAAACGGATTCATCACGCCAGGATCTCCACGGAGCAGCTGTCTGGGATGGGAACGGGTGGGAAGGCCCGGAGCCATAAATCCCACAGACACTTGCCAGGCCCCTGAAGGTCTGGGTGCCTTTGCTGTTGGGTCTGCTGAGGTTGAAGCCACAGCAAAGGGGTTTGGCTGTGCCAGCTGTGCTAGGTTCCATCTGTGGTGCAGGGCTGCAGGAGAGGCTGCCTGGAACCCCAGCTGCTCCTGGGGGATAGAGAGGCTCCAAACCTGGCTGTCACCTGTGAGTTGAGAGCCCAGGCTGGGATGGGAGGTGTGAGGTTCGTGGGAGATTTTGTTTTGTAGATTTTTTCTTTACACACTGTTCCAAGTACTCAGTGCTGCCAAGGGTTCTTTATTCCCAGTGAGAAGCGAAGGGTTGAAGCTAAAACTGAGGATCTGCAGGAGTGGCTCCTGCAGGGAGGAGCTCTCTGTTGGTCAGTCTCCACAGCAGGCGGGCAGGGAGCTCAGCCTTTGAGCAAATTGGGCTGCATTTACAGGCATTTGATCTCTGCTGAACTGCCGGAGCCATCTGAAACCTCTTCTATTATTCACTCTGCCTGCCTCAAATAATTCAGGCCCAGTGGTCTCCAGCCACTTTGTGGTACAGCTTTGCCTACAACATTAAATTTGCAGCAGCTGCATTTGGATCAGTTGACAGCGCAAAAGCACGGTGGCGGTTTGTGCTGAAGGAATCCGGGTTTGGATTTAGAGCTACCTGGTGTTGGAACAGCCCATCCAGGCTGGGAGCAGAGAGTGCAGAGGCGTTTCCTGCTGAGCTGCTGCACTCCACAGCTCCAGCAGAGCAGGGAGGGCTGCTCCAGAGCTCAGGCATGCCCGTGGATGCATGTGGTTATTGACAGAGCTGTGCTGCTGAAACCAGAGTTCTGTGAGGGTCAGGGCTGGGTGAGACTGTGTCAGAAGCAGCTTTCAGCCCCAGAAATGGGTATTTCCATGCTGAGCTCTTTTTACGAGGATTCAGTTTCCAAGCTGGTGAATGCTCTCAGGTGTCTGAGCTGTTGATTGTGCTTTCCTCCAGAGACTCTCACACCCACTTCTGTGCATTCAGGGCTTGGGAAATGTTAGAAATACAGGGTTTAACATCCAGGATGAGTCAGGCAGAATTTTGGCTAATGTCTCTCTCCAGAGCAGGCTGGAGCCACAGAGAGGTCTCACTGTAAGCTCCAGGCAAGGTTTGAAAGCCTGGTCTGCTCTGGCGATGGGCAAGGGCTGCAGGTGCAGTAAAGGGAATATGGGGCACCTCACTCTGAAGAACAGGGGGCCAGGACAGAAGGAAGTGCCATTTTTTTTGTTCTCTTCTGACCCCACATCTGATACCTGCAGACCTGGGATCAAACCAGGATTCTGAATAACTTCAAGGCACAGGTGTAGGTGTGCACCCCCAGAAAATTAGGCTAAAATAAGACCTGTTAACACATGCCCTGTTTGGTCCTTAGAACTTGAAGGGCATGATGTGAAGTGTACACAGGTGCTGCTTTTCTTAGTTAAACATTTGGTTAATGAGGGAGGTGGGTGTTGTTTAGAAACTCTGACTGTCCTTGGAGCAGCAGTCGTGCATTTCCAGCTCTTTGTGAGGGGAATCTCTGTCCAGCACTGGGAATGTCCCTCTGTCCCCTGCTGTGCTCTGAGCAGGGGTGGAACAGCCGAGTCATTCCTTTGCTGCTGTAGGGAACTGCAGCTGTGAGGGTGAGGGAGAGCTGAGAACCAGGGAAGGGGACACTGGGAGACACTGGGGACAGAAAAGGGAAGTGTTTGCTCTCTGAGAAAAGGATCCTGCCAGGAATGTACAAAGTCCATGGTGGTGGCTCTCAGCTAAGCCTGATCTTTGAGGTTTTTTTCTGCTTTTTTCTCAGCTGTCTCTGCACTTGTCTGGTGTCTGAGAAAAGCGCCTGCCAGAAGTCAGTGAAGGCAGGAGAAGTTTTGTTGGCTCTGTGAGACCTCTGCTCTGTGGGAAGGGATCCCTGCTGATCCACTCCCTCCATGTGATGGGTGAGAGGGAAATCTGGACCACGTAATCCCTCTGCCCTTCTCTACTTGCAGGCAAAGGTTCACTGTCCCCTTCCATGGCAAGTCCTAGCAAGAATAAATTTTACCCATTCCTTAAAAATAAACCCAAAGCAACACAAAACCAAAACCACAGACAGACAGCAGGAAAAAACCACAGCACAGACATCAAAGAAAAACCAGAAAAAATTTATTTAGGGTGTGGTGTTGATAACAGCAAGGTTGAGGGTTCAAGCCCTGTGTGGGCCATTGACTTCAGCACTGGGCTGGATGATCCTTGTGGGTCCCTTCCAGCTCAGAAAGGGCTGGGATGTGAGCTGTCAGTAATTTTAACTAATTGACCTTTACCAGGACTAGAGCAGAGTGCCCCTAGCACTCCGTGGGACACAGAAGGAGGGCAAGGACTGTTCTGCAATAAAAATGGATGAACACAACTTATTCTGCATGTGAGGTCAAAATCTGCTGTTCAGTGACTAACGAGAGTTTGGCACACGACGCTTGGATAGCCGGGCATGTCTGTGTGTTTTATTTACTGATGGAAATGCGTTCCTGCCTCCTCAAGGCAGCCATGGGCACCCTTCTGCTGGGTAATGGGGTGTTCCTGACCCCACACTGGCTGTGCCTCTGCAGGGCTGCTCCTGTGCTTGTCCCTGGGCCACCCCTTGGTGCCGGGTTCTGTGAGCAGCTGATGACCCTGGCTGCCCCAGAGCCTGCCATCCCTGCCTGCCCCAGAGCCTGCCCCAGAGCCTGCCATCCCTGCCATCCCTGCCCCGGAGCCCGACATCCCTGCCTGCCCCACAGCCTGCCCCACAGCCTGCCATCCCAGCCTGCCATCCCAGCCTGCCATCCCTGCCTGCCATCCCTGCCTGCCCCAGAGCCTGCCCGACAGCCTGCCCCAGAGCCTGCCCCAGACCCCGACATCCCTGCCTGACACGAGCCCAGCTCTGTTCCAAACACTGCAGGGGCCAGCGAGTCCAACCTGGCCTCAGAACGGTTCTTTTAACCAGTTGTGCTTTCAAGCACCCAGCAGAGAACCAGGAGCCAGTGAGCTCCTGAGGCTGCAGAGGGATGTGCTTGCATCAGTCACCCTCCTCCTCCTCCTCCTCCCTGAGCATCTCCGTGCCTCGAGCAGCAGGTTTGAGGTTCAGGGCCTGGGGCTGTGCCTGGCAGGTGAGCAGCGCTGGCTCGGAGGGCTCTGGTGCCACAGGATTTTCCCAATTTGCCATTTTCATCACCAAGAAAGGAGCAGCTTCCTGCTGCAGAGCCATCACTCAGGGAGAATGGATTGTTGGCCAGATGTGATGGAGGGACTTGCCAGCACATAAAGGACGTGGATATTTCACTCTCGGGTTCCCAGGGAAAGGAGCCGCAGTTCTGGGCCGGAGTGGGAAATGCTCTGGAATTTGGGGGTGCTGGGGAAGCCCTGCTGGGATTGCCAGGGCAGGGCTCAGCTCAGCTCCCAGCTCAGGGGTCAGAACCGTTCCCCTCTGAGCAGCTCCCTAGCTCAGACCCCGCTGCCTCCTGCTCATGAGGAAGGTCCTGGCAGGGGGTGTAGGACATCCCTGGGATCCCCTTGGGAAGGGATTTTCTTTGCCTCTCCCAGGCTGTTCTAACGCAGACACCTGTGCTTGACCAGGAACCCAGAGCTGAAAGGCAGCTCAGCCCAGTGAATAAAACACAAATAAAACACACCCTGGCGTGTAAAAAACCCCAAAATGTTCCAGGGCTGTTGGCCCCTGAGGTGGGTGGGGCCAATTATTTATGGACAAACCGCTTGTGTCCCTCTTCCAAGAGGGTTTTGGCTTTTTCTTTTCAGCTCTAATTAGGAATCTACTCTGGAAGTTGAATATTATTTATTGCCTGCATGTTAGTGACAAAAGGAATGAATTCTAAAGTGATAAGTGACGGTTAGAAACTTGCTCGTGGAGATTGGAAGAGATTAAAATTAATTTGTGACTAAGTGAAGGTGTTCTGGTGAATTCTCATCTTATTAAAGACATGGAAAGGACTGAATTATATTCATAAAATGAAATGAAATAGTTTCTTTAGACCTGGAAGCTCTTGAGACTGTTCAGAACGAGGTGGAGAGATGACCCTGCAGATTTTGGGTCAGTTTAAAACACTTTGTGTTTATTGTAGGATAGTTAGCACAAACCCCTTACTGTTGTTTGGCTGTTTGGGTTTGTTTTGGGTTTTTTTTTTTTTTTTAATTTTTTTGGTTAGATTATTGTGGTGTTGCCTTTTTTTTGTTTGTTTTTATGATTTGTTTTTTATCAAAGGAGTAAAGTGACCGTCTTTTCCAGTCTCTTAAATTAAACAGCTCAACAGTTCTTTTTACTGCCTACTGTCTCAGGAAAGGAGTTAATCTTTGGGAAAAAAAGGAATTTATTGTCCTTGTGTGGTGTTGTGTACTGGCAGCTGATCCCACCCATGTTCCTTAGGAAAACTCTTAGCAGCCTCACTTGAATATTGTAGCCCAAAACCAACTGAAGATGATTTCAAAGCATCCTGTTCAGCAGTGGCACTGAAATCAAATGAGTTTGTTTCTTTTAGTCCATGTT
Source organism: Pomatostomus ruficeps (assembly GCA_013400735.1). NCBI lineage: Eukaryota > Metazoa > Chordata > Aves > Passeriformes > Timaliidae > Pomatostomus > Pomatostomus ruficeps. The sequence goes on along the minus strand of VYZT01004124.1, from coordinate 40,076 downwards.
GCACTTCCAGTTTACGTTGGGAAGAAGGGGAACTGCTCAGAAACAGAGCTGGATCTCACTCTCCACCTTGGGTCACCCACCCTGCTCTGCACTTGGAACAGAACCCCTTTCTTAGGGTCTGGATTTAGCAGCAAAAACTCTTTCCAGGAGCAGGGCTTGGTCAGTGTTTGTCAGCAGCTCACTCTCAGTTACCTCTGGCTGCAGTCTGAACAAAGAAACTTCATTTGCCTTCAAATCTGGTGAGCTGCTTTGTCCCAACAAACCAGCTGATCTTGGGGTGCATGAATGATACCTGAGCAGAGGCTCCCTAGAGCAGAGGCCAGACAGGATGAAGAGAATAAAATGGGGATTTATTGCAGGGCCTTCAATAGGGACACCTCGGGCACTCAGAGCCTCTCCGGGAGAGGCCACACCCAACATGGACCCCGGGGCACCAGTTTGCTCCACTTGGATCAGTTTGGATCCATTCCCAGATCAGGGTTCATTCTCCAATGACAATTTCAGGGGATGATGGAATTGAGCCCAAGTCTGTCCCCCCTTTTAGAGGCTCCGTTTCCATCTTTGGGGGCCTGGAACAACGAGGTGTCCTTGAGTGCAGCCTGGAGAGGATTTGTTGTGTCTGAGCAGAATGGGAGAACAGGAGCTCCCAGCCCGTGGGGAGTGTGAGAGTTCCACACTAAAGCAGGGCAGGGGCTGGGAAATAGAAAATCTCAATCTTAAGGCATCATGAAGAAACACAGATGTTGAGTTGGAGCAGCACTGTTTGGTTTTACAGCAGAGATACAGATGAGAGAACAGGAAATGTGTATTAGAAACCTTTCCTTGCCTTTCATTTCTTGTTATCGCTAAAGCAGGCGATGCAACCCAAACATTTCCTCAATCATCGTGGTGTTTCTGCCTCAGTAATTTCCCCTAATAAACCTTCCTGTGCGCTTGCCATCTCTGAACAAGAAATTGCTTTGAGCTATTAATTATACATTTATTTCTTTTTTCCCTCCAATTCTCTCTCTTTGGGCTGTTATCTCTGTGGAGACAGCAATTCGGATCCATGTGTATCATTGCATCTCAAATGTTGTGGGATTCAGGGTTTGTTGCAACCATCTCTTTTCTGAAGTTATATAGGATTTTTAGGGTTTTTTGTGCTGTCCAGCAGGCTGGGAAGGCACTGGGAAGGGAAGTGCTGGAATTGGGATTCCATAAAGTCTGGAACACCTGGACACAGTGCTGGGCTGTCCCCTGGGGAGCCTCAGTGCTGTGCTCTGGAACATCCCCACCCTGTCACCACCTCTGCATCCCCTTCCTGCTGCAGGGAGGGTCAGGGACCATCCCTGCCCCAATTTCCATGGGATTCCATCAAGCTGGGCTGTAAATTTAGGGAGCAGAGGTGCAGGGGCACCTGCAGGTAGGGCTGTGCAGTCCCAAGAGTGTCTGTCAGAGCTGGGGGATGTTCTGCTCCAAGCTGAATTCTCCCTGTGCCTCCAGCGATGCAGTTGTGATTTTGCTCTTTGTGCACAGTGCTCCCGGGGGTGACCTTTGCTCCTCTCCCGTGCTCACTTTGGGGTGTTCTGCCCCACTTTTTAAACCTCAAAATGGAATTGCAGATGTGGGTGTGCTGAGAGAGGAAAGGCACAGCTGTGTTAGGGGGTCCTAAAGGTGACAAATCCAGGAGGAATCTCTGGAAAAAGGTGAAAACAGGCGAGGCAGTGCCGAGAGGGATCCCCTGCCTATTCTGGGACTGAAGTTCCCTCTCGCTGCTGCCTGGGCTATAATTTGCCTTGAATTCCTGGAGCTGCAGTTTCTCTGTGGCTTGTGAGTCTCCGGGGAGGTAAAAGCTGTGTGGGCAGCTCTGAATTGTTCACTTACAACATCTGAGAGCAGGCAGAGCAGCCAGAGCTGTCCCTGAGAGCGGGGACCTGAGCTGTGACGGCTGCAGCTCAATCCCTGTTGGAATTTCGCTCACATGCTGAAGCAGCTGTAAAATTTCAGCCTTAACGTGTCCTACCTGGAGAATTTCAGTCTGAAAAGACAGTACATGGCTATATATATATAAAAAAAATGGTTTTGGGAATCATAAATTTCTTTTTGCTATGTTCTGACAAAAATGATAAAATTTCCAGATGCGTCAGTGCTTTCCAAATTGAGATCTTCATCTGGCAATATTATGAAGATGATTTCAAAAAAAGAAAAGATTTAGTAACAAATACGTTTCCCCTGAATTTATCTCCTCTTTAATATTGTAGCAGCCAAGACTTTTATGTCAGAGGATCCTAAAACTAAGTTATTGATAGAATTAATCACCAAAGAAGTTGTCATGCCTACCAAGCACCCAGAACCAAGCAGCAGCTTTCCAACCCTTCCCAGGTTTAAATCTCATCCAGTTCTCAGCTTTTCCTGCTCGATATCACCCACCCTGTTAGCAGCACCCTGCAGCTCCCCTGCTCTGCAGGAAACCTGTCTTGGTAGTGGGAGTGACCCGGGTTTGGGGTTGCATTTGCTCAGAAATGGGTTGGACGAGCAGCTCACCCAGCAGGAGCTTTTCTAGGAACGAGCTGGGTTTGGTTTTCCTTTTGCTTTGGGAGATTCTGGTGTCTGAGGGGGTCAGGGGTCCCTGCAGGGAATCAGCTGGGTTTGGTTTTCCTTTTGCTTTGGGAGATTCTGGTGTCTGAGGGGGTCAGGGGTCCCTGCAGGGAATCAGCTGGGGTTGGTTTTCCTTTTCCTTCTGAGATCCTGGTGTCTGAGGGGGTCAGGGGTCCCTGCAGGGAATCAGCAGCCAGGCAGGGGCTGCAGCAGGCGCAGGGGGTGAGCACAGAACTGACCCCACAGAGGGACCCTCAGAGGGGACAGGGGCAAATCCTGGGGGCTGAGGGGTGCAGGGGTGGGGATGGGAAAGGGAAGAACCTGGATTGAGATCTCAGGAAATCCATCAGCCCTGAGCGAGGGGCAGTGCAGAGTGCCAGGACTGGCACCCAGCACGGGAGGTGAGGCAAAGGAGGAATCAGCCAGCCCTGGTTTTGTACATTTGTAATTTTCCCACTGTTTGCAACAGCTGCCACAGGAAATGTCTTGAACAGGTTGGTCACAGTGTCAGGTGTGTAGATTCTTCCACCAGAATCCACCAGGGCCTTCAACAGGGACACCTCGGGCACTCAGAGCCTCTCCGGGAGAGGCCACAGCCAACATGGACCCCGGGGCACCAGTTTGCTCCACTTGGATCAGTTTGGATCCATTCCCAGATCAGGGTTCATTCTCCAATGACAATTTCAGGGGATGATGGAATTGAGCCCAAGTCTGTCCCCCCTTTTAGAGGCTCCGTTTCCATCTTTGGGGGCCTGGAACAACGAGGTGTCCTTGAGTGCAGCCTGGAGAGGATTTGTTGTGTCTGAGCAGGATGGGAGAACAGGAGCTCCCAGCCCGTGGGGAGTGTGAGAGTTCCACACTAAAGCAGGGCAGGAGCTGGGAAATAGAAAAGCTCAATCCTGAGGCATCACAGGGACGCTCCCTGGCCATTCTCCAGAGGGGTCAGGGTGTCCCAGAGGCGTTGGAGGTTTGTCCCTTGGCTCAGGTGTTCCCGGCTGGAGCAGCAGATCCCCCTCGGGAAAGCAGAGCAGGGACTTTGCTGCAGGGACTGGGCAGTGTCCCAAGCTCTGGTTTGTTGAGCAACACAGGAAATGATCTGCTGGGAAACTGCCTGAAAATGAAGAAATAAAGGATAAATTAAACAAAATGAGGCCTTGATTTTGTTATGGGGATAAGAAGTTCTTACTGCACCAAAATTCCCTCAATCCAGCAAGTGTCAGAGTGAATCCACCACAAAGTGGGATGTGAGAGTCACCAGGGCTGCTGCCACCCCAGACTGGGATTTGTGAGTGGTTTCCATCCTTCCATGGCCTTTCCCAGGTGAAAGGGGCTCTCTGCCTCCCCTGCTGCCGGGCTCTGCTGGCAGAGCTGAGCTCTGGCTCTGTCCTGCAGCTCCGTCCCTGTGGGAGCTTTGCTCTGCTCCTCAGGACTCTGAGTGACCCCTGGAACCACTGAAAACCAAGATTTCAGGAGCCTTTTGGCCTCCCTCAGAGCTCTGCTAGAATACTTTGTTATTTAGCTTTAATCTGTGTTTTTGGGGGCTGATTTAACGCAGTGGCTTTCTGCACTCCAAGGGGACGGGGTCACAGCTGGCACTGGGACAGAACCTGGCCATGGGACATTCTGTGAGCTCCTGGCTGGGCCTGCTGCTCCAGGGCAGGGCTGCCTCCCCTCCGGGGGCTTCCAGCACCTGCAGAACCCAGAGCTGCGAGGCTCCACTCAGGGCAGCCTAAAAATCCAATTTTAAAAACCGGCCCCAGTGATGTGTCCCAAGGCATCTGCCTTCACCCCCGTGCCCCAGCTCCTTTGCTGCAGCTTTAACGCATTTTCATCAAATTAATTCAGTATTGATAACAGAAAAAAACCCAAGTTACACAGGTTTTTCTAGCTTGGATTGCTCCTTTTTGTGTTTTCCCCTATTTGCAGCCAAGGGTTTTCCAGTTCCTCAGGTCTGAGCGGCTCCTTTCAAATTTAAAACATCTCAACAGCCCACCTGACCTACAGAGATCAGGGCTCCTGAAGCACCACCAGCAGTCTCCTTGTTACCGAGAACAATTTTGAAAAGATTTTTTGGGATTTATTCCACGATTGGTTTGGGTTTGGGTTTTTTGGGATTTATTCCATGATTGGTTTGGGTTTGGGTTTTTTGGGATTTATTCCACGATTGGTTTGGGTTTGGGTTTTTTGGGATTTATTCCACAATTGGTTTGGGTTTGGTTTCTTTGGTGTGTGTGGTGCTTTTTTAAAAGTTTTTTTGGTGGGTTTTTTTNTTTTTTGGTTTGGTTTGGGGGTTTTTTTTGTCTTTTTTTGTTGTTGTTATGGGTTTTTTGGTTTTTTTTAGTTGGTTTGGTTTTTGGGTATTTTATTTTCATTGCTGGGGTTTTTTGTTGGTTGGTTGTTTTGGTTTGATTTGTTTGGGTTTTTTTTAAAAGAAGGTTAATTTCTACGCTTTTTCTTAAGGTGCACTTGGCACAGACACGGTACTCTACCAAATACATAAAAACTGTCAAGAGAACTTTGCAAGAAACTTCTGATACACACACATACAAAGGAAAAAGCTCCTGAACTATTCATTATCTGTTCCCTGAACTATCTTGTGAATAATGGGCAGACACAGCAGCAGCAGGTAATCTTTAAAATAACTTAATCAAGCAGCAACTGCTAACATTGGGGGATGTTGCTGCTGGGAACCGTGGCAAGCAGCAGAAATGTTGATTACTTGGCCCTCTGCCTTCCTAGTGCTGAATTACTGAAATCACGGTGAAACTTTTGTGTAAGTGCATGTAATTCTCATTTTTATTCTCAGATATTAATGTTTTTTGGACTGGGGAAAAAGCAAGGCAAACTTTCCCCACGTTTTCGCTGAGGTTTCTGTCTGGTTCGGATCTGTGTGGCTCCTCTGTGTAGGGATATTTTGGTGATTTGGAGAAGGCTGAAAATGTGTAATCAAAATAGGGGCACCATCCCTGAGGCAGGAATGCACAGAGGTAAGAAGTTTCTGAAAATGAAAAGGTGTGCTGCTAGCAACAGACAGCACAAATCCAAGCTGCATCTCCGAATGCCAATAATTGAGATTTTTCTTTTGATCCTGCCAAGCTTTATCAGAAGACTTGATTTGGTTCCACTCCTGCTTATGACAGGGAAGATGTTTATGGATAATAATCTGTAAGGTTTTCATTTGGTGGTAAAAATAAAATATGAAATATCTATCTCCCTGGATCCGCGCCTTTGGTTTTGCACTTGAAATGTTAAAGGAGCTGTGAAGTTGCTAATTTGCATCCCCAGGAAATGTGGAACACCTGTTTTTTGGCAAAGGTCCTCACTGAGAAGGAGAAAATAGTTTCCCGAGTGTTCTCCAGGGCTGATCACAGCTAGGGTGCCTGGGTCAGCTTGAGTTTAAAATGGAGTTAATTCCAATATTTAGCAGGGTACAAACACAATTCTGGGAAGGTTTAGACACAGATTTCCCTTTATGAGGTTATTTTTCAAGTTTCAAACTGGGAGTTCTCATTCTGTCCCTCAGTCACTTGGGGACATGAGCAGTGGGTTTGGAGCCTGGCACAGCGTGGGGATAAACCGAGCACAGCTCCTCCGAGCTGCACCTTTGTGAACACAAATATTGCCTCAAAAACGCTTGGATCTTCTCCCAGAACGGCTCCAAAAGACAAACCAGAACAAGAATATTTCACTTTGGAATGCTGAACCTCCAAACAGGGATGGGGAGCCCCAGGGCTGTCAGGGGCAGCCGTGATCTGGCCCTTGGGAGCCCCAGGGCTGTCAGGGGCAGCCGTGATTTGGCCTTTGGGAGCGCTGGGCACCCTTCCCTGATTTCTGTGCTCATGAGTGTGGGGTAAGGAGAACTCTGGTGAGAAAAACCCGTGTGTTGGGCTTTTTTCATTGCTGGGGGCCAGGCAGGAGCTGGGCAGGGCTGCATCTCCCAGCCACAGAGAGAGGGCTGGGCTTGGGGCTTGGGACCTTCTGGGCTGATGTGTCCCAGGCAGGAGAACAGAACAGGTTTTGGAGGTGCTCAGCCCCTCTGCCCCTGGCCTGCCCGGCTGGGTGAGTGAGAAGCTGCTGTCATTTAGCACTGCTAATTAAAATCCTGCTGGGGGTGCCAATGGGAGTCTGCACAGAGCAAACAGAGAACACTTTCTGGAATGCTGAGAGAAGGTGTTACCCACCTCAGCCCCTCAGGTGTCACCCACCTCAGCCCCTCAGGTGCCAGCAAAGCAGCACAGCGTGGCCACAGGGAGGTTCTGATGGGGTTGCACATGTCCTAAAATAGCCCCTTATTATTACCACAACGCCTTCTGTGTCATCACTGCTGGATAAATAATCCAATTTCTCCTCCATACCCACAGAAATCAGGGCTTTGCTGTGCTCTGCCCACACCGTCCCCCAGCACCTCCTCGTTTGACGCTGCCATGCACAGGGAGCGAATCCCAGGGGGAAAGGGGCCAGCCTGGGATCCGGGGTTGGGATCTGGGCTGGGCTTTGTGTGTGTGTGTGCAGAGAGCTGCTCTGTGTTCCCACCGTGCCCTCTGCAGGGTTCTCACTCTGCCCCCACACCGAGCTGTGTCCCTGTGTCAGCTGAAGGGCGCTCAGAGAGCAGTGTGTCACCTCCCTGGGCTGCAGTCCGTGTGACAAGGACATTTTCCAGACCTGCAGCACAGCATCAAATACACCTTTAATTTAGGTTAGCAAGGATTCAGGCCAGAAGAGTGCAGAAGATTTATTATCCCTTCTGCTATGACTTCATCTTTGAGGTGTCGCTGTGTTGAGCCCAGCTGGAGGTTTGGGTATGAGTTTGCACCTCTACCTGAGGGGAAAAAAGAAGGAAATTGTGCCTTGAAGTCCTCCAGTCATCATCTTGGTGGTTTGCTCTGCTGGTTGCCTGCCCTTGCTCTCAAAATGTGTGCTTGGTGCAGCCTGAGCTTTGTTTGGGTTCAGGGTCCTGCTGGCCTCCTCTCACCCCCTTGGGAAGCTTCCCTGCTGCTCGTTACGTTATTCCTGGGAATATTCTGCTTTGCTGGGCAGGGCAGCTCTGCAGAGGTGTTTGGGAGAGTCCAGGGAAAGTACTGACAGCCAGTGGGATGCTGCTCCTGAGCTCATTAGTTCATCTCGGGGCCCTCCCTCCTGTTTTTTGTGTTTAATTAGCAGGGCTGCAGCTCGGGGCTGCCTGAGGGGGTTTAGGGTGACCCCGAGTCGCTGCTTTAAAGGGTTAAATACACCGAAATTGTTGAGGGTCAATGCAAAGCTCTGCTTTCCCAGCACTCAAATACTGCCCTGGATAATGGGTCTGTTCATTCTGGAGTTTCAAAAACGAGCTCAAAGGAGTTTTAAACAGCTGAGGTTTTGTAAACCTTAAAAACCTGGGAAGCGTAAGGGAGAGAAGGGAACGGAGCTGGGGAGGGGCTGAGGGAGCTGGGCAAGGGGCTCAGCCTGGAGCAGAGGAGGCTCAGGGGGCCCTTCTGGCTCTGCACAACTCCCTGCCAGGAGGGGCAGCCGGGGGGGTCGGGCTCTGCTCCCAGGGCACAGGGACAGGAGCACAGGGAACGGCCTCAGGCTGGGCCAGGGGAGGCTCAGGGTGGGCACCAGCAGGAATTGCCCCATGGAAAGGGTGCTCAGGCCTTGGCAGGGGCTGCCCAGGGAGCTTTGGAGTCCCCAGCCCCAGAGGGATTAAAGCCACGTGCATGTGGCACTTGGGGACGTGGCTCAGGGGTGGCCTTGGCAGCGCTGGGTCAGTGGTTGAACTCCATGGTCTTGGTTGGTCTTTTCCAACCGAAATAATTCTGTGATTTTAAACTGAAGTTTGTAGGCTCCAGTCTACTCCTTTTGGTGTTCTGTGCATAATTTCCAGAAAAATGCTGCGTTTCCCTGCCTGTGTAAGTGGTGGATTGGGTGGGACAGGAGAGATTGACACCAAGCAGTCTTAATTTACAAGTTAATGACTGAACTGCGATAGTTTGGGCAGTAGATGAATATAATTGGTATTATATATTTTCCTGCATGGCAGGAGTGACTTTTTATGCTGGAAAAGCTTTAGAAAATAACTTTATCAAGCTGAACCCGACAACTTTGTTGCAGCGACTTCCTTACTTCTTCCCATTTAGTGCCTTTGTAAAGTTCCCTTAACATGTGGTGTTTTCTCCGAGCAGAGATTTTATTTTCCGAAGCTTTTATCATCTGCGACGCTTTTCTCTGAGACCCCTCTGATGTGTCCATCTCCCGAGCACGGGCTGAGATCTGATGGCACGGGGATAATGGGGCTTATTTTACATTCTCGGTGCTGTGACCTAAATAGCGTCACTTTTCATGTGTCAGGGCCCCATTGTCAGCTCGCAGTCAGAGCATTCCCCACCCCCGGCTCCGGGACGCTCCTGCACGGAATTTTTGCACGGGGAAAATCCTCCCAGCCCCGTTCCCTTCCAACTCCTCTCCTCTTCCAGCCACGGGATCTGGTTCCCTGTCGGTGCATTTTTTGTTTGTTCCTTTCAGCTGAAACATTTTCGTCATTTGTTTCCATCGAATCACGGGACAAATTGATTTAATTATTTTGGTCCCTCGGGGCTTTTGATGTCCTGCACACCGTTTAGGTGCGGTGTAAAGCCTGGCAGTTTCTTCTCTAGTTTTTATATTTAATAATAAGCAATGATAAACTTGCTGCATTAATGCGTATTTGGGTATTTTGAAGAGTCTGCTTCGTAGCTGCTTCATTATAAAAATTTGCTGAGAAACTTGCCTTTTTCAGGGAAGTGGGGAGAAAACCTTCCAAGAAAAACAAAAAACAAAACAGACCAAAACCAAACAAAAAACCCACAAAAAAAAACCAAACAAAAAACTAAAACAAGTGAAAAAACCCTGTATCACACAGATGTGTTTCTGGGGAGAAGTAAAAACCAACCCCAAAACTCCCAAATCACTTTGTGCTCTTAAAGACTCTTTGTGCTTGCATGTTTAGAAATAAAGGTATTAAGTGGAAGAGGAAAGAGTTAGAAAAGAGTTACTTTGTGCTTCTATTTTTGGGTGCGATGACACACAGAATTATGTTATATAGAACCCATTTCCTCTCCATATTTACACGAAATCTGCAAATATTTGAAGTAATTGGCTCTCCTGGCACACATATACGCATTGGTGGAGCATGTTGTGAGCTGATATTTAAATCAGTTGCAAAGTACTGGTGGTTTGCAAAATCCCTGTCTTAAAGGATGAATTTGTCACTGATTCTTCAGTGAGAGAAACATCCTGAATTTTCTCAGCTTCGCTGCTGTGGATGCCTGTGAATATGGAAGAAAAATGCTGAAAATTTGGAGCTTAATCTGCCATGTTCTTTGTTACTGTCCCGTCCTTTACTGTCCCTTTTTGTCCATTCCTCCAATTCATAATTAAAAGGGAGCAAAAAATAGGAGGAGGAGAAAGAAGGAAAAAAAAAAAAGAATGAAATCTTTCCAAGACTTTTAGCTCTAATTAGATTTTCATTAAGGTTTTATAAAATCTATTACACAAATCCTCATAAGAAATGAGAGCACAGTTCATGGAGATGATTAACAAATTGGCTTAATGAACTTATCTTGAACCTCTCAGACCCACTGTGGAGTTCTGGCTCCCCTGAAGAGTGGGAAGGAAACACATCCAGAGCGGCAGCTCTGAGCAGGGCAGGGAGGGAGGGGAGATCAGACGGGCCCAGCCCTGGCGGGGCTTTTTGGGGGAGCACATCCACAGACTGGGCTGTCACCAATTCGGCACCTGGAGCAGGGAAGAGCCCAGTGAAGCCCAAACCAGAGCCTGGCTTGTGGCAGCTGAGGGCAGCTGAGGGCAGCTGAGGGCAGCTTTGCCCTGGCCAGGCTGCGCTGGGCTCTGCCTGAGCCTTCTCTGCATGCAGGGCAGGGAATGGAGAGCAGCTCCTGCTCCTGTTCCTGTTCCTGCTTCTGTTCCTCCTGTTCCTGCCCCTGCTCCTTCTCCTGTTCCTGCTCCTTCTCCTTCTTCTACCCCTGCTCTGCTCCTGTCCCTGCTCCTTCTCCTGTTCCTGCCCCTGCTCCTGCTCTGCTCCTGTTCCTTTTCTGCCCCTGCTCCTGTTCCTGCTCCTGCCCCTGCTCCTGGCTCCTGCTCTTGCTCTTGCTCTGCCTCTGCTCCTGCCCCTGCTCCTTCTCCTTCTCCTGCTCCTGTTCATGTTCCTGCCTTGCTCCTGCTCTGTCCCTGCTCCTGCCCCTTCTCCTTCTCCTGCCCCTGCTCCTTCTCCTGCCCCTGC
>VYZT01004124.1:6273-23362 GCA_013400735.1 Pomatostomus ruficeps | reverse complement strand
TATATATATATATAAAATATATTAGTAAAGGACTGTTATTCCTCTTTTCTCATACCATTGCCTGAAAAGCCCTTGATTTCAAACTGTTGCCGATTCGGAGGGAAGGGGGTTACATTCTCCTATTCTAAAGGAGGCTTCTGCCTTCTTTAGCAAATACCTGTCTTTGAAACCAGGACATGCTGATTTACCAAACTTATACAATTGTGTGTGCCCCGTGGGCTGGGCTTTGGTGGCCACTCTTCCATAGCTGCCCCTGGAGGCTCCAAATAAATTCCACTTGGATATTCCCTCCTGTACTAAACCATCTCGAGTTTAATTTCCAGGTTGGGAAAAAGTTAAGAGCTGCCCCAGAGACTCAGCTCCTGGCTGTGGAGAGCAGCTCTGCCCGTAAACTCGAGGAAAGGGCTCTTTTCCTCTGCACAGCGGTGTCAGGAACTCAGCTGTTCTCTCAGGGCAATTCCTTATTTGTATTTGGGAAGACATAGAGATGCTGCAATGTATTCATACTTGGTTTAAAAAAAAAATAATAATAACCAAACCCCAAGCAAACAAACCAGCTTTGAAAATCAAGCTAATGATTTGTGTAAGAAACTCAGGGAATTGAAGGAGCTGTAAAATTCCATGGGATTTGCTCAAATGGCATTTGGGCAGTTGCTACATCTGAGTTCAGACTTCTGATACGCAGATTTTCCCCCATAAGTTGGGGGGATGAAAGTTCCTCCTCCCCACTCCTACTTGGTCTTTATTTCCATGAAAACAGAGGCAGTGGTTGCCTGCTAATTTCATGGGTTAAACCTTTTCCTCCAAGAAATTCCAGCATGTTTAATCTCATAAATAACTGGTAATAATGGATGTTGCTCGTGATATTTCAAAAAATAAGAGGGAACAAATTGGGATTTGTGGACTTACATTTGCTGCCCTCAGAGTTTTCTGAGGGTGAATCAGGGCTCAGAGGTTGAATTCCCATCAGGCAGCTGCCCAGGGAGCTGATTCCCAAAATGGGGCCAATGACTGGGGCAATAAAGAAAAGTCAACAAATTTTTAACACTTCCTTCAGTTGCCTCTCGCTCTAAACCAGGAAACTAATTATGACAACATTCTCGTGTTTTAATTGTGGCTGTGGGTGACTGATGGCAAACATGTAATTAACTGACGCGGGAGCTGACATGAGACGGTTGACACCAATTTTTTATACATTATTTTACGAAGCCGTGCAGCGGAGCAATTAGTCCTTCATTACTTCGGAGTGGTTTCGAAAGCTTTGAAATTCTTCTGTGGTTAATTTGGAATCATCGAGGAGATCATCTGCTAACGGGGTGAACTTCAGGGAGTGACATTGCCCGCGAGACTGGCGGCGGTGACAGAAACGTCCTGCACAGGAGCTCCATGAGGCTCTGGTGCTCAGCAGGGTGAGGTTCTTAAAGATTTTCCTCATTTCTGCCCCTTCTGGGTGCCTGTCTGTTTTACAGAACCCCAGAATCCCTGAGGCTGGAAAAGCCCTCCAGGCCCAAAGGCTCCAGGCTGTGCCTGATGCCCACCTTGTCCCCAGCCCAGAGCTCTGAGTGCCACCTCCAGGTGACACCTCCAGGGCTGGGGACTCCAAACCCGCTGGACAGTTCATTCCATATTGAATCACCCTTTCCATGGGGAAATTCCTCTTGATATCCAAGCCAGAGCTGCCCCAGTGCAGGCTGAGTCTGAGGCCAGGCTGGGGCTGTGGCACCACGGCTCTGGTCCCAGGAGGAGCTGCTGGCCCTGGAACCACCCACAGGCCTCTCCCTCTGCAGGGAGGTTAAGTGAGAATTTTGGGGAGGAAAAGAATCTCTTTATTTTAATTTTCTTTTTAATTTTTTTCCCCTCTTTCTGCTGTCCTGTCCATCTGCATCCTACCAGCAAAAAAAGTGAGGGAAAATGCAGCACCGAGCACTTAGAGGGGATTGCTGAGGACTGGGAAAGCAGCCTTGGACAGGGATGGGATTCTCACTCTTTTTTTGCAGAGAAAAGTGGGTGGAATTGTTTATTTATTCCAAAGGAATCGTTTTCACTCTGCCATGAAGAAACCCGAGTGGTGCCAGTCAGTCTCGTGCCTGAAACGTGTCCCAGCAGCGAGAGATGTCCCAATGGGTGCAGCTGGGGACGGGTTTGTCTGCAGCACAAAATACCTCAGACTCCTTCTCACACTTGAGAAAGAGCTCCGGGGAGGTGCTGAGCAGTGCCTGGAGTTTTGAATCCATCAGGCAGGTGAGGAGGAGCAGGAGGGCTGGGTGCTGTCCCCTGGCTGCTGGTGACACGGGCATTGTGCCCCTGGGTGCCGATAACTCCGGAGCTGACACACCTGAGCCCTGCACTGCACCAGGTGTTTGGAGCATCACAGACTCCACGCCGTGGAAATGCAAAAATGTCACTCAGGCTGGCATCAGAGCAGGGACAAAGGAATGAGAAGTAATATTCAGTGACAAACTCAGTACTGAGCACCGAACAGTGAAGGTTGTTCCATTTTCAGGGCTGCTTTTTTTCTGAATATTTAAACTTCATCTCTAATATCGGAAATAAACCAGGGGTGGTTGTCTCTTCCCTCCAAACCTGTCCTGGTAACGCCAGCTGATGGCAGAGTGTTAAAGATGAGTGGGCAATCCTGTTCAATAGCATGAATTTCCTATTTTGAGCCTTTATTTTGAATTTCTCTGCTGTGTTTTGTGCTGGGAAGGGCTCAGGAAGGTTTTGGTTTGGCCGTGGAGAGGCACAGCTGGACCAAGCTTCATGTTAAATTCTCAGGGTGGTGGCATCCACAGAGCTGTCCCAGACCTTATTTAAGCAGAAACCTCAGGAATCTTGACTTTTTTTAAAACTTTTTTTTTTAAAATCGTTTGGAAAAAAATAAATCTTAATTTTGTTTATTTTCACTTTGATTATATATAGCTGGTTATTTTAAATGTGGGGTTTTTTAAAAATTTCTGTTCTGTAAGAATAATTTTATTACTGGCCATACTGGGCTGTATCAGTACTTGTAACAGAAATTTGGTGAGTAATCTTTTTAACAGAAAATAGCAATTCCTCTCTGTTGGAAGCAGATATTTTCCTTTTCTTTTTCAAATGTAAGTTGTGGCCAGATTTTTGTGCTTTGCTTTTCAGATGGAGGGGTGCAGGGAATTCTTCTCTTGTGGTGACAAGAACTTTTGCTTCTGCTGGATTGAAGAATTAACTGGAGACTCAGTTAATGGTCATTTATTGGCAATGATCAATAGGCTCCTGCAGGGCTGGCTAGGAACCCATTTTGTGGCACTTTAATGCACTCTGAGTGCACCCTGTGCTCCCTCTGGCCTGGGAATAAATTAACTTCTTCCCTGGCATGATTGAAACCCAAATTTACCAGAACTTTGATGCAGAATTGTAGAATTTTTTTTTCCTTGTTGTTGAGAAACAGAAACTCCTGAAATGTCCGGGGTTCTAAGCAGGAGGAATGGAAGCAGAGCACAGAAAGCGGAATCAGATTAAAGATTAAACTGAGGCTCCGTGTAAACCACCCCCAGCTCTGTGCCCTTTCAGAACGGATCCTTTTTCCAGTGCGGTTCTTTTGAGTCACTGAATTTCTGCAGTTTTCTCTTTTGCTTTTCCTGAGAGGTTTCCCTGAGGTTTTCACTTTGCTGTGCCCATGGAGGGGGCTGGGACGAGGTGATCTCCAAGGTCCCTAAACCATTGCATGACCTGTGCTAGGAATGGAATCAATAATGCAGCCGGCACCCATCCTGCTCGTGCCATTCCTACCCAACAGAAATCATTCCGTGGGCTTTTGTGCCACCAGAATTCCATTCCTTACTTCGTGAGGAAAGGAGATGGAATAATTTGTGATGTCCCTCATGTCCTGCTGAGCTGGGATCCGTGGGAAGGGCTGGCATCATTCCTTTCCCCAGGAGAAATCCTTTCTCACCTGGGGTTGTTGCTGGCTTTGCCACCTGGCTGCAGGTCACTGGGACCTGGGAGGGCTCTCAGGATTCAGTTCTGAGCTGGTTTTAGCAGGAAAAACACGTGGGGTTTGTTGGAGGTGACCCAAGCAGTGCCCAGAGCCCCAGGAGAGCAGCCCATGGCAGGGCAATGGCACCGAGGCCCAGCAGGTTAAAAACTGATGGCAAACTGGCAGGCAGGCCCAGCAGCCTCTGCTGCAGAGGAGTTGGATTTGTTTGTGTTTGCCTAATCATAATTTAATCTTTCTCCTGTTAGCACTTCATGCTAAACCCATTTCCTGAGATCATCAGTTCCCAGCGTTTCGAAGGAGGTTCCAGGAGAGTAAATGACAGCAGCAGTCAGAGGAAACCTAACTGGGCTCCACCACACACCCAGACTTGGGAACAGAGTTGTCACCTGCAAGATATTAATTAATAGTTTAAATTAAAATGCTGCTTTCTCTTCAAATAGAATCTCAAGAGTTCTGAAAAAAACAAATATTGGTTGCTAAATCCATTCTGGAGTTTTGATTTACCTTTGTTTCTCTGGCTCGGAGGTTTCCTTGCAGCCTGCGTGGCTGCTGGGATACAGAGCTCATGTTTGTGCTTCTCTGCATCCGACTTCTCATTTCCATCAGATGAAATCTTTTCCTGATGAGATTGAATCCTGCCAGCTGCAGCGTGTCCCGAGGAGAACGCCGAGGGAAGGAGTCTGGGGACACCCAGCCCGTTCTGCAAACAGAACAGGCAACACAGACTGTGGTGGATCCTCTTCTGCCTCCAAAGAAATAAATAAAGGTGAGGGAGGCAGGAAGGGATTTGTCTCTTGCTACTAAATTCAGGTTTTCCCTTCTGGTTTTCTAAAATCTAAGGCTTTAATTTACTGCCCTTGTGATAATTTCAGCTCTGTGCTGAAACCAAGATGTTAAATTCTGACAGGAAAAATATGTCTTTTTCCAAAGGTATTTGAAGAACAGGGAAGCACCAAGAAAAGAAGAAACCCCCAAATTAGCCAATCTTAGTAAAACACATTCTTCAGTATTGATGCCCTGGGAATCAGGAGGAGGTTTAATATCAGCTGTCACTTCTGGCTTGCCACTTCCCCAGCTTCCAGCTCACCTGAATTCCCAAATCCTGGCGCTTCTGGGCTTTTCCTGTGGCTGTTAAGGGCAGGATTAACAGCACGTGAGCGGTGATAGAACCACTACTTGAAACTGTTGCCCACATCCATCACACGAGAAGGATTTTCTTGGAAGTGAGTGACGCTGCAGCAGCGGAGGGGACACCTGCTGCTCGCAGGATGTTTGGATTTGTCACCAGGATTTCTGTGCCACGCTGGTTTGTTTCCATGGATTGGTGCCCAACTGGGAAATTCGAGCTCAGTGTTTGCAAACAGCATCGGAAGTTTTTCATCGTTTGTGCTTCCAGTGGCAAAAATAACTTGGAGGAATGGTTTGGATTGGGTTGATTGCTTTGTGAAAGGAGAGCACAGGGTTCAGGGGCAGCACTGGAGCTCAGGGCACAGCAGGGCTTTCATGGCAATATTCACAGGGGGTTTTTTTTATTCTCAGGAATTATGACGGGAATTATGTGCAGTTCTTGGTGTCTGGAAGAAGAAGGCCCCTCCCAGGTGGGAATCAAGAAAACATGAGCTCAAAGATTCAATCGAGGCTCCGTGTCAATCACCCCCAGCTCTGTGCCCTTTCAGAACGGATCCTTTCTCCCAGTGCAGTTCCTTTGGGTCACTGAATTTCTGTCGTTTTCTCTTTTGCTTTCCCTGAGAGGTTCAGTTTCCCCTGGCTGAGGAGGGAGGGCTGGACTGGCTGGCAGGCAGCAGAGTGCTGGGGGCTGGGGAATGAAGATGTTTGATTGTGGAAAGGCAGGAATTGGCTCTTCCCCTCTGGAGCCAGCAGGAATCACTGTCCCAGCCCTGCCTCAGACACCTCCTCTCTGTGTCAGGGACTGGAGGTGTCACCTCAGGGTCCCACTGCTGTACCCAGGGTGGCTGAAGGGCTCCACGTTGTGTTTTGACACCAATATGGAAAAACAGAGGAGAGCAGGGAGCTGGAATCTAATTCCAAAGGGAGAAAAGTTGTCCAAGCCTGCTGCAGTGGAAGGATGAGGGGTTCCCTTCTCTCACTCAGCATCCCCTGGCTCAGTTTGTGCTGCTGGCACCAGCAGCTGCACCAGGACTCGGGATCTGACTGTCTGCAGGATTCCCAGGAATTCTGGCCACTGCAGCCTGCTGGGCTGGGTTGTTGTGGATGCATCCAGCCTGCCAGGCTGCTCTGAGAGTGACACAACTGCTGCAGGTATTTATTCCTTGTTTGCACATCTCCCCGGAAATCCTGACACAGGTGTGGGAAATGCGGTGTTCTCCTCTAGTCTGATGTGTTTGCACGAGTAAGAGACATTCACATCAAGAATCAAGAGATCAGGCTGCAGCTGGTGTGAGTCTGGGTTCAATCAGCCTCCTGGTGACATCAGAGCTTTGCATCATGCCCATGTGCGTGGAAAATTTGGAATTTGCTTTTAGCGACACAGGAAAAATGTGGATTAGTCACTATGACAGCCCCAGCTCCAGAGCAGAATTGGCTGCAGTCGAAGTGCTGGGGAAGGAGAGCCCTGAGCTGCAAAAAGGAGGGTGAGAAGCAAGTGCTTAAATGTGGATTTTTTTCTTGGTTGTAGCTCATATCTTGGCTAATCTGTTGGCCCCCAAATGCCATCACATGGAAATTCCTTGTGGAAATGGAAATTGTCCAGTCCAAAGGACCTTGGTGGTTTGGGTGTTTGGTTTTGGGGTTTTTTTCCCTTGGCCTGACAATCAGCTGAACGCTGAGCTGGGTAGAAAATACTTTTTTTCTGCTGCACAATGCTGAAACATCTGAAGTAGAAGACTTGTCTCAACATGAGAGGTTTAGTGTCCACTTAAATGCTTTTGGGTTTTTTTGGTTTGAATGATGTTTCTTAGTCATTGCCGTGGATTGGATTCTCTCCTTTAATGGTGCGGTGTCTCACTGGTTTTTACACTGACTAAAAAAATAAAATTACAGCTAGATGAGGCAGGCTTTAATCTTCAGTAATTAAATTATGAATTGATTTCACAACAAAAGATTAAGATGTGTAGATGTCTCCAAGAATAGATTGATAATGAATATCTGAATACTTAACACTAAGAACACGTTGGGCTTTTTCCTTTGAAAGATAAGAAAAGGGTACAGGGTGCTGTAAAAGAGAATTTAAATGAGTGTATTCTGTTCACACTGAGGCAATTTCAAGAATAGTTTAATGACTCAAACTATTAAACACACTTAAATTCATATATTGAAGCATGGCAAATGAATATGGTTTCATTTATTCTATAGAGCTGATGTGGTTGGGAACAAAAGCCAGGATCCATTGAGATTTAAATAGATCTGAGCTGGGAAGGAACAAAGTGTGGGGCACAGGCTGGGCTGGGCCTTGTGCAGCCACTCCTGAGCAGGCTGCTCTCAGGCTTCCCCCTCTCCACTCCCTGTCCCAGGAAGAGTTTTCCTTCCAGAAAAATAATCTGAGCACCCCGTGTGCCCCTTGGCTTCCAGAGTGGCCCAGTTTTCCTTCCAGAATACCAACCTGAGCCTCCTGTGTGCCCCTTGGCTTCCAGAGTGTCCCAGGAAGAGTTTTCCTTCCAGAACAACAACCTGAGCACCCCGTGTGCCCCTTGGCTTCCAGAGTGTCCCAGTTTTCCTTTAGAAAATAACCTGAGCACCCTGTGCACCCCTTGCTTCCAGAGTGTCCCAGGAAGAGTTTTCCCTCCAGAACAAAAACCTGAGCACCCCATGTGCCCCTTGATGTCACTTGTTGAGATGGATGCATCGCGCACACACACACACACACACTTGTAATCTAAAGTAATAGAAAGTTTTTCTTGTTTTTTGATGTTGCTCTTATACTTTTCCGTAATTACTGTGGCACGTTAGGATTGGCTGTTAGCAAAGCAATGACAAGGCTCTCTAACAAACAATGGCAATTCAAGTCATTGTTTACTAGTCTTGCAAGAGAAGGAATAATTGCTGTTGTCACACTAAATACAATTAGTTATACAAGCAAAAGTATAGTTGGTTACATATTTATATGCAAGGGGTTTTTTTGTACACGCTTGATGTTCTACAACAAGAATATCTCCTTGTGTCCAGAACATTTTTTTTCATTGATTGATTATCTTCTTGGCTTTCCCTGTGGGTGTTCACTTAACTGCAGAATTCTCATGGGTGGATTCTGGCTGTGTTAAAATCGAGTTCTGTGAGGCTCAGACCCGCTGGTGGCTTCATCAGCTTGGTTTCAGAGCACGCAGGGGAGTGAGACCTGTCTGAGCATCCCTGCCTCGAGCTGGGCATTGATTCCTGTGACCATCCCTGTCTGTTCCAGGAGAAAAGGCTCCGTGGCAGGACCAGAGCCCAGGCCAGGCTCTCCCAATGCTCCCAGTGAGAAATCTGAGCATGGAGCCCATGGAAGCAAGGGGGAGAAGAGGGGCTGTGGGGCTGCAGGGAGCCAGGGGAGAATTTCTACACAAAACTTCACACGTAGGAGCTGGAGGGAGTGACAAGAAAGATTTCCCTCTGTGAGCAAAACAGGAGGTGATTTTTCCAGGCACGTCTCAAGCAGTTTGGGTCAAACCCTCATTGGTGTGGGGCCATCAGGCTGCAGAAGAGTTTTCCTGGGTTAAACTCATCCTCAGTGTGGCTGAGGCCAGGGAGGGATCCCAGCTTTGAAGGCAGCAAGCTGGAGATTCATTCTCTTTTCAGGATTGTGGTGATTGCTGAGGGGTCCCGGCCTTCACACGATGGGGCTGTGCAAAGCCGTTCATTGTGCAGTGACAAATCCTTATATCCCATCCCACAGCCAGGAAATAACTCTGCACCCAGTATGCCCCAATCCCCCGTTCTGTGCCACAGCATCACCTTGGATGGGAACAGGGAACCAACGCCTCTGAAGGTCACAAACAGTGTTTGTCACCTCTGCCAGCCCCAGCAGGGCACAAACCCACAGCGCTCTCTCTCCCAGCCCTGCCCTGGTGCCCCAGGATGTGTTCCATGGGTTCTGCCGGACCAAAGCCAGGAGGTCACTCTGCCTTTCAAGGCCTGTTCCTGTCACCTACATCCTGTAATGCCACCAGGATCTCCTCCTACACCTTTTTCTCTGCCTTCACACTTTTTGCCAGCGAGCCCCTGGTTTTGGTGAGTCCCTGTCAGCCCTGGGAGACAAAAGAGCAGCTCTAGTGAGGCTCCGGTGAGGGCAGAGCCTGCACAGAGCTGTCCCCTTGTAGGCTGGCCCACGTTAATGACATGATTGGAGCTTTGAAGTGAGTGCTGGGATTTGGGATGGGATGAAGGCTGCAATTTCTGTAATGGCTCTGCGGACGTGAGGGCTGTGCCCAGGATGGATGCGGTGAGCCTGGCACTGCAGAATGCACAGCGACACAAAAGGCAGGAGCTGTGCCCTCCTGCTCGCCCAGGATGGATGCGGTGAGCCTGGCACTGCAGAATGCACAGCGACACAAAAGGCAGGAGCTGTGCCCTCCTGCTCGCCCAGGATGGATGCGGTGAGCCTGGCACTGCAGAATGCACAGCGACACAAAAGGCAGGAGCTGTGCCCTCCTGCTCGCCCAGGATGGATGCGGTGAGCCTGGCACTGCAGAATGCACAGCGACACAAAAGGCAGGAGCTGTGCCCTCCTGCTCGCCCAGGATGGATGCGGTGAGCCTGGCACAGCAGAATGCACAGTGAAAGGCAGGAGCTGTGCCCTCCTGCTCGCCCAGGATGGGTGCTGTGTGCCTGGCACTGCAGAATGCACAGTGACACAAAAGGCAGGAGCTGACAGCTTGAGAGAAGCTTCAAGCCTTTGCAAATGTAGCAGTTATGATATCTGTGCTAATAAGAGTGCCCAGAGCCTTTGTTTCACACTCTGGTTGGTGCTGCAGCCCAGCTGAGTGAGCGTTGTTAAAATGCCGTGAGCTCTGGACGTTGGGCAGTGGTTGCTGAAACAGCCCCAAACACCCAAAAAGCTTCAGGAGCTGAGGGAGTGACTGGAATTTCCCAGTCCAGGGAGGCTGGAATGAGGAGGCTGTTCTGGATTAATATCAGCATGAATGAGGCTCTTTGGCCACGGTGGAGTTTGCTGAAATGACAAATTTTCGTCTAAAGACAGTGGCCACCACCTTCAGAGGCTGAACTAATTTACCACTTGAACCCACTGAAGGGATGAGATTCCTGTGATACTGCACAGACACTGCAGCTCCAGCTCTCTGCAGAGACCTGAGCTGTTGTGGAGATTGCCTTTGGTCCCTGCTCTGCAGAGCAAGGGGGTCTCTGAGGGGCCTTTGCTGTCACCGGGGACGGGAGCAGCACCTCCCAGCAGCCACCCAGGCAGCAGCACACCAGGAGCTCTAAGGGATATTGAGATGCTTAAAAACTTCCCTTTCCATGCTGGCTCCATGCACGGATCCCAGATTTCAAATTACCTGGCAGGCACAGAAAGCACCGAAAGCAAAATCTTTTGTCTGTTAAGAGCAATTTGTGCATTTAATTCTCTTTTCTGCTGCCTATCACCGACACACACAGGGCTGTCAGGCAAAAACAAACGCCTGTTTGCACAAACAGAAACAGTTCTCCAGACCTTTGTGAATTCTCTCAATACTGTTTGCTTCACTTAACTGGGGAATGAAAAATGCAATGCGAGGGAAAATCTGACTGAAATTGGGAACGAGACATGGGACTTCAACTTTTTCATTGCCTGATAACAAGTTCAATGCTTCATATCAGCTTCTTGCTGGCAAAGGCACTGTGAGTTGTATTTAAGGACACAGCCAGCTTAAAACAGGAAAATTGAAGTTATTTTTCAGTGATCAACCTTTCTTTGAGCAAACCTGGGCACAGAAGAGTTCTCTCCGTTCTGTCAGGCCCAGTGGTTGAAAATAACTGCCTGGAAAGAAATACTTTAATAATTAAATAGTCAACATTGTTTGGGGTAGAAATAGTGATTACAATGGCATCGTCTCAGTGCCTGGGCCTCTTGCCAGGGAGACTCTCACAGGAAAATTGATGAGTAAGCAGCAAGTTTAATATTGCAGCTCTCATTGCTTCACTGGGAGCAGCACTGGAAAATGGAGGAGAAATGCATTATCTGCCTGCAATTTATTTATAAAGAGAACAAGTTCGGAATTAGACTTTTTATTTTCTCTTTCTGATCTGCCATTATCAGGAATACATTCTCCTCTTTCGGAGGCAAATGTGGATCTGTATGAATAGCATTGACCTTCTTTTACTGATTTGGGCTCCACAGGCTGTAAGGAGGCTGTTTTCCATTGCTGTCCCTCAAAATAAAAAGGGGGAGAAGCAGTAAAGCCCTGGGTGCAAAATAAAAAGGAGGAACAGCAGTAACCCCCTGGATGCTGATGTGGGGAGCACCGTGGAGCCTTTGGCCCTGGTTTAAAGCAGAGTGTTGGTTATGCTGCTGAATGCAGGGGCCACTTCTCTGCCTCCTCACTCCTCTTTTAAAACTTTTCAACGTGATCAGAGCCAGCTCTGCAAAACGAGACCTTTCCCAGTTTTTAGGACTCCCTAAAGGCGACAGTGAATCCTCTCTTGAGCTGCAGGGGATGCAGATCACCTTCAGCAGCAGCACAATTCCTGTATGTCACCCCCGGGTCCTGCTCTGAGGCAGAATTCCTGCCCTTCACCCTGAGCTCACGCCTTTCCCAGGAGGCAGCAGCATTCCCAGCTGCAGGGAGCCTGGATGCAGCCCCCTCAGCCCCCTCCGGAGTGGTCCTGCAGCACAGAAGCTGTGGGGAGGTAATGGAGAGAAAATCCTCCCCGAGCTCCGTTCCCAGTGTCAGAGGCAGAATCCCACCTGGTGTATTTGGGCAGAGCCCCCTGCCAGTGGCTGAGAGCTGCTCTAAAGCTTAAAAAAAACCCAATAAAGGTCCTGAAGCAACAGGATGGTGTTTGTGCAGTGGGCCAATGTCATGTGGTATTTCAGTCTCAGACCAGGAAGGGAAAATATCCTAAATCCTGATTTCAGATGGTGCTAGGCCGTGTCTGACAGACAGAGAGCACGGCTCCTCCTCGCCTTGGGTGCTGTGAGGTGTGTGTGGTGTTTATCAGGATATTCATCCCTTTCAGAGGTGCAAACACTGAAACTGCTCTGAATCATCTCTGAATTGGGAAATGGGAGTTCCAGCCTTCTTCAGGCTGGTGTGAAGGAGAGGGGCGGGCTGGGCCTGCTGGGGCACACACAGAGTTTGTCTTTTATCCAAAGGGAAATCCGTGGAGCTCTCTCAGCCAGTGTTGTGTGGTGTTCAGGAGATCCATTCTTGTGCTGATGTCCTTTGCCAGGCTGGAAACACCATCCTCTAAAAAACCCCCCAGTCCTGTGTACAGCACGG
Source organism: Pomatostomus ruficeps (assembly GCA_013400735.1). Classification (NCBI taxonomy): domain Eukaryota; kingdom Metazoa; phylum Chordata; class Aves; order Passeriformes; family Timaliidae; genus Pomatostomus; species Pomatostomus ruficeps. The sequence continues at coordinate 10,999 of VYZT01004124.1, read as the reverse complement.
ATCCAATTGGATGGAGCTCAGCAATGAGCAGATCGACCTCAAATCCCCAATGAGAAACTGAACAAATGAGGGAACTGTCCCCCATTCTAATGACCCCCCCAAGGGAGACTCCAGCCCAGCTGAACAAACCTGTTGCAGAGAGGAGGCTCCGGGCAAGGCTGGAGCCTCTGCTTTGGAGACACTCGGGATGTTTGGTCTGCTCCCCTCAGAGAAGCCCCAAGCTGAGCTCAATCTCAGCCTCCAAGGGTTCTCCACATGTAGGGCTGAGGGACAGGGAGTGTTTGTGAAGGGGACAGGGAAAGGGGTACAAGGAAAGGGAAAGGCTATAAAATGAATAAAAAGGGCATAAAAAGAAAATACAAAAAACCATCAGGCATCAGCTGCAGGGAGGGGAGCTGGACACAAATGTGGAGGCTGGAAATGAATGCAGAGAATTTTGATACCTGCAGGATCGTGAGGAGCCATTGTGCCAGTGCCATCTCCCACCAAGTGCTCCTAAATCTTTAAATCTGCAGGGTTTGCCTCAGATGAACCCCCTTGTGATGCCACCATGAAACCACATGGAATGTGCAGACTGTGGCCCNACATGGAATGTGCCAGACTGTGCCCCACACTGAAGGGTGGGCGCTGCTGCCATGCCCTGCTGCAGATTAAACCCCTCCCTCTGAGCTGCTTCTCCCTCTAAGCTTCTGCTTCCTTTGAGCTTCTCCTCTCTTTGAGCTTCTCTTCCCTCTCTTGGAGCTTCTTCTCCCTCTGAGCTTCTGCTTCCTTCGAGCTTCTCCTCTCTTTGAGTTCTCTCCCCACTCTTGCAGCTTCTTCTCCCTCTGAGCTTCTCCTCCCTCTGCTCAGCCCCTGGGGCAGCTCTGCTGGGCGGGTGAATACAGTTTTATAAGTTTAGCAAATTAGCACATTTGACACAAATCATCAGTTAGAGACATAAGAAGTGAGGTGATTTCCCCCCAGTCCAACCCTCTCAGAATCATCCCCCCTCAGATGGAAACTGAACTTTGTTTATGGAATGTGTCTCAAAGAGGTGTTGTTTGGTCTTGGTTCTCAGAAAGAACCAAGACAGGATGGGGGCCTTGGGATGGGTTTTGTCTTTCTGCCCATCAGGGCGGGGAAAAGCACTGGGAAAAGCACTGGGAAAACCAGATATTAATACAGTAATAGTCTCCAAATATGTGTGTAAAGGATACAGAGAATATAGGAAAGGGAAAAGGCAGAAATCCTTCATCATCGCTGTCTGGCCTTAAGTGGAGCTGGAATTTTGCAGGAATCATTCCTCAAACACCACCAGGGCTGCCCCCTCTCCCCTGCTGCCTGAGCAGAGGGAACAAATTGGCTCAGCCAAACCACTGAGCCCCGCTGGGCGCTGCTGGGGCTTTGTCCCTGAGGGGCACCGGGTGTGGTGGGTGAGAAATGGGAATAAATCCCTTGGCAGCTTCACCTCTGCTGGAATCAACTCCGAACCCGGGGAAAAGCCGTGAATGCCTGGCCGGTGCTGGGGCAGGAAGGGAATTTAAAAGGGTTTAAGCAGTGGGGTTTCACAGGGTTCATTCAGCCTGGGAGGGTTTTCCCCTAAAACTGTGTTTGATACACACTGTGCAAGTGAGGGGAAGATCACCAAGGAGGAAGAGAGGAATAATTGCTGTTGTCACGCTAAAAGAACTTTATGAGGACTTTTATTAAATCCTTATGAATTCTAGTTAGAGCAACATCTTTCACAAGTTAAATTTTTAATTTCTGAGCGATCTCCTTGTGTTTTTTCCCACTGCAGGACGCTCCATCTTAAATAAGATGGTTCAGAAGTAATAGCAGGGGAAGGACCAAAAAAGCTGCGCATTTGTTACTCAGACTTCTGCAAAAAACCTCCCTGCACCATTCATTGGATGATTGAAACAAGTAAATGAGGCCTTTATTTGCTATTTATTCCCCTTAAATAGCAGAACTTACAATTATTGGGTACCTGTGATGACACAAAGCCACAGAGAGAACATAAACCAGGGGTGGTGCAACGCTGATTCCTAACAAACACCCATAGGAAAGCAGCAATTAATTCAAACGGGGCCGTTTTCACTGAAATGTGGATAAATAATGCATGGGAGCAAAAGCTGGTTGATAAAAGTCTCCACGAGGTTCCTCCTAGAGCGTGCATTTGCGTTGTCCTTGTCTGTGCCCGTCCTGTCCCGCTGGGATGCCCTGCCAGGGGTGGCAAAACCCCTCTGCCACATCCCCCTGTGCCCAGAAACGCCTGAAAATCACATTTCCATCAATCCCAACTCCTGTTTCTGCTGCCACGTGGCTCTTGGGGTGATGGCATCAAAGCAGGGGGGTCCCCTCCAGCCTCCCTGAAATGAGTTGGATGCCATCACCTATGGCACTCCCCAGGCAGGCCTGCCAGGCCGAAGGCCCGAAGGAGAGCCACACAAAGAACACACAGACGCAGCAGGAGAGAGAGCAGGAAGAGAGAGGGCAGAGCCCTCCGACTTTATTTATATGTTTTCACACATCACCGTGGATTGGAGGTAGAAATCACCACCTCCTATAATCCACTTGGTCAAAGTATTTGTCAATCATATTTCTCCATCCGGTATACCGGAATTCGTAAACACAGATACAATTTAGGAAAACATAGANCAGAATCAAAATGAACAGAATCAAAATAAACAGAATCAAAATGAACAGAATAAAAATGAACAGAATCAAAATGAACAGTTCAGTTGTTAAATTCTGTGGGTGTCCCCCATTAAGGATTAATTTATATCTGTTTGGAGCACCCTCTTGAAGTGATGTCACATTAATATTTACCTGTTTAAGGGTTTATTAGAGAGGGTGTGTGAGGGGCTGTGCAGCAGAAATATAATATTCAAAAATCAGATTTTGCTCCAAAACTTGCTTTAGTAGATTTACTGCTACCTCTGTAGGGTTCAGCTGTATTTTAAATTCATTTATAGTGGTGGGGTTTGTGTTTAATGTAATAATTAAGGATATAAGTGAGATTTTCGGGTATAAATCATCCACTGCAACAGAAATATTTGTGTGCTTCAAGCATTCTGATAAAAGTTTTTGAGGTTTAGCAGAAAAATCAGCACCTTGTCTGTTCACAGTGTGGATTTTTGCTTATTTTTAGGCAATGAGTAGAAACAAATTCTTCTTGAAATTCTGTTAAAACACAGGAGTTTTTAGTTTGCTAAATAGAAAGTTACATGATTAAAGATGTATTTTTGTCTAATCTAACGTTTGGGATTAACTGGTTACAATTTTGCCTGTTATATAAATATTTTAGCTTCTCTCAGGACAAAGTTCATGTTTGTTTGACTATCAATCAGTGTTAGGGGGAATTAATTCAATTCACATAATGGTTGTTACTTAGGAAATTTAAAAGCCGAATTTATATAAAATTATTTGATTGTAATCTTCAGAAAATGAGGTCACCCCTGAACCCAATCTCAGTTCTTAAATATCTGTTCCATGAAATCATGGTCAGCAATCGTTCATACTGGGAGCTTTATTCATCTTGGCTGTGGATGTGTTTAGTTAATGACAGATTTAAAATTTTTAAAAACCCACCAGCAGCTGAATTTCTGTGTCCAAAAGGCCACCTCTGCCAAGGCTTTGGAAATTGTGGCTTTGCATTATTTCCATTGAAATTGGTATTGAGCAAGAATAGCCAGGTATATCCTGATTTAATTCTAAATTTTGCACTTCCAGAATGAACACTTGGCTCACTCCTCTTGAAGGCTGCTGAGATTTTAATGTTTTTTAGCACAAAACTGATTTGCTTTCCCTGAACTCTCACAGCAAACACCAGGTTTTTGGGGTTTTGGTTTCCAAAAGCTCTCGGAGCTCGGTGCTAACTCAGCCGTCAGCCCTCCTGCTCTGCTCGTGCCTGGGATGGTTCCCTTTGGAGCTGCGCTGGAGGAGCAGCTGCCTCTTTATCCAGCAGGACAGCATCCCAAAGAGGAGGAAAACAGCCAGGCAAAATATCGCACTTACGAATTCCGGGTTCATCAATGTGCCTTCCACGGGTGATTCATGGGGTTTATGATTACATTCAATTATTTTTCAACAGCTCGGGCTTCATTTCATCAAGAATTTCCATCAATGCCAACGGATTAATTATCGTTCTCCAGTAGCCTTTTGTCTAATAAACAGTGCTAATGAGCATGTTCAGCCTTGGCGTGGGTAAATGTCAGCCATGTGCTGACAAACCTCTCCAGGAGCTGCGTGCTGGAGGTGCTCACGATTCCGGTCTGGTTTTGCGAGAAAAACCCCAATCTCCTCCCCTTGGCCTCCCCTTTCCATCCAAGAGAAAAGCTGGAGCTGAGCACAGACCAAATTTCTTTATTCAAGAAGAATTCCTTTGTACCATGGTGAAATATTGTTAATTCCACTGTCTTCAGCTTTAATTCCTCATCTCCTTTTGCACAATTCATTCAGGGAACTCTTCGGAGGGGCTTCCCCGCCCTGGTCTGGGCGTGCTGAGTGTTCATTTCCATCCCCCTCTGCCAAAACCTGATCCCCAGGAGCCGGGGGAGCCTCTGGCAGAGCTGTGGCTGCGTCTGGCCGGTGAGGCTGGGGCTGGAGCCCTTCTGGGGTTTAATTCGGACACATCCTCACACAGAACCTTTCTAGACATCCTCACACAGAACCTTTCCAGATATCCTCACATGGAACCTTTCCAGAGACATCTCAGACAGAACCTTTCTGGACACATCCTATGGAA
>VYZT01004123.1:5875-53422 GCA_013400735.1 Pomatostomus ruficeps | reverse complement strand
TAAGGTGGGAACGTTCATCTGGTGACATGAAGTTCCTCACAGCCAGTTTCAGGGTTTACTGCCGATATGAATTTTAATTTAGCATTTAAGTAACTTTACACTTTTTTTCCCCTGGCTAAAAACTGAATCTGAACAGTTGTGTATATCTGAAGAGCACAGAAAAATGACTGAGTTAAAACAGATATTGTAATTTAACTTGATTTTATTTCTAGTACCCTTTATCAATAATCACAGTAAAAATATCAATATTTGTTAATGGAAATCATATTTTTAGCCTATTAGTAAAGGAAAAATACTGTTTTATTAATATTTAGCCTCTTTTTGGTACCAGTAATTAGAAAAGGGTTCTCCCAGTTTATGGCGGAACTGTAAAAATTTGGAAATCATTCTAAGCAAATTGAGATGGAAAATGAAAACTGAGAAACCCAAAGAAATGTAAGCAGATATTTAAATCCCTCTTATAAACTTGAGAAGATTATGAAGCATAGTAAAAAAGGTAAAAAAAAAAAGAAAATAAAAAAATCAGGAAATGATAGGAACAACTGGATATTACTAGGCATGGTATCAGCTCCCTAGGAGGGAAAAGAGCACAGAATATGGCTTTTTCTAGCTGGAGTGGGAGAGAGTATATTCTTCTCCACCAAGTATCTTACTGCAGTAGGATACAGATTTAAAGCAACTGTTGCTCTGATCAAACATAAAAACTCAAAGGTCCAGAAGAAACACTCCACAGATTCACCAAAAAGCATCATGAACTTTATCACTCTTATAGAGCAAGAAGGAAATCTGGATTTTTGTCTCCTGCTGATGTTTGTGTGTCATGAACGTGCACTGAACTGGCTCTGTCTTTCTAAAAAATATTTGCAAGAGAACACAGAAAGCCAATGTTGCAGTGGTACCTGACAGTGATGGAGAAGACATGGCCATACAGGCAATAAAAGCAGTAATGTATTTTCATTTTTGTTATCCTATTGCAGGAACATACAGAAGTGCAACAGATTCTGAGAAATGTATCAGAAAACTGAACCTGTCCTACCATCTTGTCACAAAATGAGAAAGTACACAGTACCTGTCAAAAGACTTTGTAAATTAAATCATCCATTAGCTTCTGCCTGATCCATCACTTGCAAAGGATCTTGCAAGTGAACACTCAAATGTCGAATAACAAACTAAAGAACAAGAGCTATGTCTTTTGGTGTGCACAATATTTTTCCTACCAAATTTTAATAAAGCCTCCGACAGTTTAAATTACTACAGGCGATTTCAGTTTAAATCAAGAGTCTTCAAAGTAAATGCATATAAAACACTAATCCATCAGAATGAGGTTAAAGAGGATAAAAATCCTACAGCTGCAATTTTAAATTACCAATTAGAACTATTGCAGCTGTTCTTTTTACTAAGCATTAAACTATAAAGATATGAAGACAATGAAAGAGAATGACCTTCTATATGTCAAAGAATATTGCTGAAGGCTTCTGCTAATGGGCCTGTGCTTGCTCGTGCAGAAAGAGTAAATAGGTTTATTAGCTTACTCAGCTGGAAAATGCTTAACAGCTACTGGTCATCTGATGACAAATTTAATTCATAGTTCATTTAGATACAAAAGGAACTGATTTTTTTTAATGCTGCTATTCAAATGTCCTGAAACATAATCTGTACCCAGAGGGGATAAAACAGACTCATGAATCCTAGAACAAAATGTTTTCTACTCATTCTGCCCTAGTCTGAGTCCTGCACTACTGCATGTGAGGTTCTTAACATTTCAGCATTGATTTCTTACAAAAAGATTAGTTCATGTAGCTAGAGATAAAAAATTGGAAAACTGAAAGCTTCTTGAAATCTGCATCAGCCTTGCTGCCACTACATAGATTCCCTAGCCGCAAGATGTGTTTAAAAAATATGTTTTTTTAAAAGTGTACTTTGTAAAAATTTTAATGCAACACTTTTGCTCTCATAAAACATTTTTGGTTTTATTTGGATCACATTCTTCAGTTATGCGTAAACTACTGTCCTTAAGTTAACTGTCTCCTATTAGATGTGAAATTGAGAAAGGGTCATACCTGCAAACATTTCCTGGCAGCTGCCTCAGTGAGCCCTTCCCAGTCAGTGATATTCTGGCAGTTTTTTCCACTCACTAAGGAAAGAACTGCAGCTAACGCTTGCAAGAAAGGGGAAATTCAGGACCAGGTCACGAAATCAGTACTACAAGTTCACCTGTTTTGTTTTGCTACCTATAGAAATTTAGTCAATGGCAAAGATTAAAACAAGTGGAGAATGGAGAAGCTCTGGATAACACAAGATCAAATACAACCACACTATCAAGATGCAACAAAATGTCTACATAAGGGAGAGAACTAAAATGTATAAATAAATAGGATGATAGCAGAGTCCAGCACATATTTTTCATGTCAAGAAAGAAGGAAGAGAAAAAAAGAAAGAAGATTCTACCCTAAATGAAGGCACAATGTCTTTTTTTTGAACCCGGATTTTTTTTAGACATCCATTTTTAAGGCAGATTTAATTTCCTCCCATGGTATTGTAGACACCCTATTTTTATTCCAGTGATAATTTTATTTATTATGATTTCTTTCTTATATAGTCTTCTAACTGTCAATAAAAATTCATAGAAAAGCTGGAAAAAACAGAAATATTTTTGCTAAGTTTCTGAAATAAAAGAATTCATTCTGTGGCCTGAATTACTATTAGTATTTGTAATTGCCTAGTATTCTGTAAGCTGAACAATCATTCTTGTACCTGTGAAACCCATCAGAAAATTTCCTGTTCTTAAAACACAGAAATAAAAAGCAAGTTTGTTGAATGAAACTACTGTTGCTAATGATGAGAATTTTTAGAATATATTTATGTTTTATTTATCATAAGTTTAACCCAATGAAGAAAAGTCTTTAAATTTCTTTGCAAAACTGTGTGGAAAATGTCACACTGATAAATTAAACTGAGAGGTTTGATTAAAATCTGTGTTCAGCACTACATCTCCAGATATCTACAGTGTTGAAACATGGTGTAGTAGAAAAGACTATTCATTTGGCATTCTGTTCAACACAGCTTGTTCTGTTCAAACAGTGAAAAAGAACTGTGGAGTTTTCTGGTTTAGCTCAGAATAAATCTAACAACATCAGTCTGACAGTGTGAGCACTTTAGACAGGCGATGAGGGTGTGAACCCAATTACCACAGCCGTATTTCCCTTGGTTAAGTCAGTTAACCCCCACATCAAGGTCACTCAGGATGCTCTTTACTCTTCACTCACAATCTAGCATGAATCTTTTCTATGACAGTGTTCTCTTTACACATTAAATGGATGTATGCATGGGTGTTTTCTTCATAAACTGTTGCAGTAGTAACTCTTCAGAAGAAATTAAATGTTCAGACTACAGCAGTGTCTTTTATATGCTTTTAGAGGTGTCTTGTGGCTCAGGGAGGTTTTGTGTGCAGACTTCCAGATTTAAACACCCACATGAAAAACGCAATTTATATGTGAATCACACACTGCAGTAGAAAAAGCTCAACAGATTTCTAAAAGGGATCGTATTTTTGTAGAAGAAGAGATGCATTAGTCTTAAAATATCAGCAGAGGACAGTAATAAATACATCCCATTTGCACTCATTGCTCCAGCTACACACAGCCTGAAGTCAGTCTATGCTCCTACACTTGTTTTTCCTATTAACTGTCTGTAAGTAAATAGCTTCCCACCTGAGGGATCTATAGGTAAGAGGAAAGAGCAGATTCCAAGTGGTAGATAAACCTTTAATTTATTCAAACAGGACTGCTGTTCTTATTGAAAAAATAACTTCCTGCTTTGTGTGGAGTTAAAGCTTTTTGTAAGCAGTCTTGTGCAGGTGTAGTGTAAGGAAAAGTGACTCCTACAATCAGCATTACTCTTTGTAAGACATCAGAGGGAAAACATTAGAGAAATCAAGCAGAATTAGCAACGAGTTAGAATTTTCCATTATCTAGTGGAAACCTCATCTCTTACAACCTCTGTAAGGTAACGAAAAGTTCAATGTAAAATGAGTACCAGCTCATGGAGGAGAGATGAATGATGCAGGAATTCAAGCAAGTGGAGAGGTGAGAAAAGAAAAGAGAAGGAGAAACTTCTCTGAACATGATGAAAAGGGGAAAAGGAGAAGAAAAAGCAAGCCAAAGAATGAAGAAAGGTCATGACCAATTCTGTTTATTTTCTCTTGGAAACAAAATTCAGCAAGATTCCATGAAAAGAGAGAGGTGGAAGCTTTGAGAAGTAATTCAATAGAATAAAGGTTACTGGAACTGTGGGCATGGCATTCATTTGTGCTGAAGATGTAGAGCTACTGCATTCACATGCATTTGATCATAAAAGTTAAAAGTAATAAAATCTTTTTCTTGCTGTACCCTGTTCTTTTATCTGACCTAGAAATGCGTTTGCGTAAGGTACTCTTTTTTGGTTTCTCACCTTTTGGTTTTTATATACTGGAAAATATTTTCTGTGTTTTTCTTTTTATTTCTCCCCTTACCTCCATCATCTTGAAAGCCTGAAGAAGCAAAAAAATCAAACTGATGTGGGAGTTTCACATCTTATAAACAAGCTGTTTATAAGCATACAGTGGTCCTTTTTAGCTTCCCAATATGTTCCCTAAATAAACTTTGCAGAAAGATGAATTAGGCAAACAAAACAGCTGAGTAACTATGCTAGGAGAGCTACTACCAGTAACAGTTCGGTTTTCTGGAATTTTTAACAGGTAAAACATAAAACCTAAACATATTCTAGGTAGGTTGCTTGTTTTAGTTCACTCTCTTCTATGGTATTAGTTTATTAATATTTTAGTCTAATATGAATATGTATTTGTCGGAATTTAATCTTTCTGTGAGGCTAAACACTGAGGAGCAATAATAACTACTAACTAAATATTTTACAATATTTTATTTATCAGAGGACTGCATTATAGCAAAAAAAAATCCTGTCTCCTAAAAAAATAAATGGAAAACAAAACCCTAAGTATTTTAGCTTTGGCACTGTATTTCTTTACCTATACAATGAACTGTATGATTCTAAAAATTTCAGCTCTTGCTAAAAAAAAAAAAATAGAGTAGAATACAAAATAAGATATTTTAGCTTTGGCACAGTGTATTTATTAACCAATAGGCTAAATTGTTCTTAAAGGTTTTCTTGAGTTTCATCACATGATAACTTTTTTCCTTGTGATAAAACATTTTCCTGTCCTCATCAAAGTGTCTGAAGTCCAATATATTTTATATCAAACTGCTGATGAGTTATAAGCCATTGTTCAAGAAAACAGTCCATGAAAACAAGTAGACAACAAAATCTTAGCCATTTTTATCTAGTGATCTTATTTTCGGTTGACAAGAACCTTTTTTCTTTGTTAGAGTAAGAAAATAAGTCTGATCATGTAATAGTCAGTCAACTGGGACTAAATATCTTAAAGAGTATCTCACACAGCTTTCAAAACACTAAAAACCAAACTAAAACCCAAGTGGCACTGTTCTTCTGAGGATTAACAAGTTATGAAAAGAAAACCATGCAATAGCACCATAAAGAAGGAAACTTCCAGAACATAACAGCCAGTCACAATTGGCCATACTACTGAACACTGAAAGTTATGAAACAATTGTTTTTTATCAACAATTAAGATTTTGCTTGACTAATTTCACAAGTCCTGTCCTGTCAATATATGCCACCAGCGTCTGTCAAACTGAAAAAAAAAATTAAGTTAAAACACTCCATATTTATGAATGCTTTATCTGTCAAAGAAGTAGAAAGTACAGAAGGTCAGTATTGTGTCATGTAACAGACCTTTTTAAAGACAGACACTGAAAACACACTAATGACAAAGGCATCATTTAAAAGTCTGGGTATGGCTAATCTGGTACATACTGTATCAGAGGAAAGGAAGGCAGAGCTGTGTCTAATGTTACTTTGCCACATCCTGCAAAATTAGCTTCCTTTCACCTTAAAAGAACTTGTTAGTTGAACAACACTAGAAGTAAGAATACAAAAAATGCGAGAACATGGAGGTTTTTAAAGTCTATGTGGTATCTTTTATATCATATCTAAAGAATACAGTTCTATGAATGTAACATAAATATTAAAAATACGGTCAATATAGTACTAGTTGTTATTATAATGACTACCATAACATGGCCACATTTTAAAGTAAACAATAAAGCCTGCTATACCTGTGCCTGTAACCATTGTTTCTGGCTCTCCAAGGATTATTGATGTCTATTACCAATTTTAAATGTTGAAAATCAGAATGGTTTTATGTTATAATCAAAGGTAATGCCCTGTTCATAGTGCGATAACACTTCTTTAGATAGATGACAGTCTGGTTATATATAAGTAATGTGAGGAATTTAGGAAATTGTCAGGCAAAAGCATCCATTGATGTCTGAAGGCTGTCTTTGGTACTTTCTCATCATCAGCAATTAATGTTAGCTCTTTTATATATTTTCTTGTTTGTGTCAGAGACAGTACAAAATATATTTTTACAATAGAACTATACCTACTGTGGGTCACTTCCTGATTGAGCAATCACAGGAGTATAGCAGGTGCCTTTGGGAGTTAAAGGACAAAATGAAAACAAAAGCCATAAAAGAAAAGCACGGTGTGGTATTACAGAGCCTGAGGGAATGAACACAAACCACAAATGGTCAGTTAATGGTCATCAAAAGAATACAACTCTGGGAACTGGGCTAAACCCACTTTAGAGCATAAAAGAGGACAAGGAATATTAATTCAATACTGAAACAACCTAAATATACGGAAAATGCAATGGAATTAGCAAGAAGGGTGGAGCATGACAGCCTTTGTAAAAATGGAAGCAGAGGAGGCAGAGGGAGGAAGACTGTATCCAGCTGTGCTTGCCCAGGTTAGGGCTGCTGCACCTGATCAGTGCAGAGGGTCTTCCCACTCCCTTGGCAGAGAAGGCAGGGATGCCATTCGTCCCATTTCGCTACTCCAACTCAGCAATTGTACCTAATGTATAATCATTTGCTGTGTAGCTGGATTAAGCACATGAGAGTTTGCAAGAGAAGTGTGTGTGCCCAAGTGTTTTCTGCTTTGATTTTTACCCATGGCAAAGTGATTGATTCTGTGGCACTGAGACACAGTAAAGTGGATGGAACAGGTGAATAATGTTAGCTTGTTACTTATGGAGTCTATTTATACATGGCCTTCCTACCACTCCAAATTGTTACATCTGCATCATAATTATTAAATCATACCTGAGTGACACCTACATCCTCAGTGAAAAGGTATGGAGGTGTTAGTAACTGCAACTGATGATTAGGACAATACCTGAGCCAGAACAATTTTTTTAAAGCTTTGCAAAGATCCCACCAATGACTACAAGGGGATTATTTTACTCTGCAAGTAACACAACTAATTTACTTGGTTTTGTCAAATGTTAAGTTTGCAACTGGGCCTTTGTGGATTATTCACAATGTATGTCTTTAGGTATTCACACTCCCTAAACTGCTCAACAGAAAGAAAGAGCACCTAAATTAAACTCCAATTTCTAGCATTGGGGACACCATCTCTATTTCTTGGTGGCATCCAAGCCAGTTAAACAAGCCATCCAATTTAGGCACTTAAAAGTTTAATGTCATGGGAATACTTCTGTATGCTTTCAAGCTAAAGTTATTGTTAATTCAATGTATGCAACATAGCAACATTTGTTACAGTATATCAGCAATATTCTTTGGTGCTTATCTGTATTGTCAAATTGCTCTGGATCAATGCTTCTGGCTTTTCTGAAAACACTCTTAAGGAAAATGTGAGTAGAAAGTGAAAAGCAAATTTAATGAGCAGATTTCTCCTCATCCTTTAAAACAGAAACAGGTCAAGACAATAAATCTATCTATAACAAAGAGCAAACAAGAGGCTGTCATTCTACTTTCAATTAAAACACACTGTTTCAGGGTAATTTTTTTCTTTACACAAGTAAATGTAGTTTTCTGGACAATCTATCTGAGGGCTGAGATATATGGAAGAAAAAGAAAACAACTAAAAACCCAAAGAGAACTTAGGAAGACTTCTAAGGATCTAAGTTTTAAAGGTCTTCCTTCGTAAGTTTTTAATCCTAATTTACACAGAGAACATTTCAGGAACTAGCAAAAATTTTTACCTACTAGTAAAAACTTAAACTGAAATGTCTTTTGTAAAAGGATGGATGTCTGAAAAATGAAGAATGTTATGTTGAAAAGTGGTACTACACATCCTTTAAAAGTAGATCACAGTTCACCTATGAATGTTCCTCCAAAAGTCTACATGTGTAATTTCTGTATTCCAAATGTGATCTTTCTATATTTTTATAATAATTAAAAACTATCATAAAAATACCTAAAATAAAAAAAAAAAATAAACTACAGTTATGAGATGTGACAGGGACAAATAACCTTGCCAGATGATCTTAGTAACATTCACTTCCAAATTATTATGAACACAGGTTTTTTGCTTTCAGTGAGCATGTTTCAACAGTACTGTACAGAAAAATAAAAGTGATTAACCTGATCACACATAAAAAATTCTGTTATATTGCTCCTTTTAAAGCAGTACAGTACAATTCCTATAAGATACTGGATCAGGCATCAGTAGCCATTTATCTCTCTGAGAAATATCTGTTATGGCAAGTAAAGGAATGACCCTCAGCATTCATATTTGAGTTCCCTCTGGCCTTGTCCAGGTCACTGGTGCAGAACAGACTCTTGTTCCATGTTTTTTATGTAGGCCTCTTTTTCAAGACTTGAGGGCCTTAGACAAAGCTGTGGGGATTTAGAGATCTGCTCCAGAGTGACACCAAGTTTAAGATGTGAAGAGAAAGCTTCCTATCCTGATATGGGTCTCAGATTATTATCCATTATTGATGTTTCAGGTAGGCAGCAATCACGTTGCAATAAGAAGTTTGAGGGCATTTGAGAGACCTTAGGGCCTTGGGATGACTTGTTAGGGGATCAGGAGCACAAACAATGTTCTACTCCATCCTTCCAGTTGCAGGGAATGAAAAAGGAAGAAACAGGAAGAGTCAGCAGATCAATACCTGGCTCTGAGCCTGGTATCACCAGCAGATTTTAGAGGTTTTTGATCATGTGTTTACACAACATAGCTTGCTGGCAACAGACAGCATATACATGTCTCAAAGGAGGAGAAGGATTTTTGCACAGGAATTTCCAGGGCTCACTGAAAGAGCTTTAAAGTAGATTTGAAGGGGGAAATGAATAAAACCAGAATTGCTGGAGAAAAGTCTGAGGGACAGGGGGCTAGCAAAGTCATTTAGTCTGCCACTTCACAGGAGGTGGGGGATGGAAATCCATGCAGGAGCAAAGACACAAGGTTTATTAATGTCTTAGTAACCATGGAAGTGTCTGAGAAAGGTTGTGTAGGAATTAGAGCTTCTCCCCACAATAAAGGTGTCAGAATCAACAGCCCAGGTGAGGTGCATCTACACCACTGCACCTTGGGATTGACCCAAAGGTACTGAGCGTGGTGGTGGAAGAGCTTGTACAAGAGTTCACTGAGCCATTTTCCATCATTTATTAGCAGTCCTAGTTACCTGGGGAGGAGAGATCTGGAAGTTGGCAAATGTGACACCCATCTACAAGAAAGGCAGGTTTATGAAAAGCAGGTGCTGCATGACCAACCTGACGTTCTTTTATGATGGAGGGACCCACTTATTCGATGAGGGAAAGGCTGTGGATGTTGCCTACCTGGGCTTCAGTAAAGCCTTCATCACCATTTCCCACAGCATTCTCTGGGAGAAATTGGCTACTTATGTCTTGGACAGTGCACTGTTCGATGAGTAAAAACTGGCTAAATGGCTGGGCTCAGAGAACGGGGGTGAATGGAGACATGTCCAGCTGACAGCCAGTCATGAGTGGTGTTCTCTGGGCCTTAGTATTGGGGACAGGTCTGTTTGAAATCTTTATCAATGATGAGGGGATTGAATACACCCTTCCGAAGTCTGCAGATCACATCAAGCTGGGTGAGAGTGTTAAACTACCGGAGAGTAGAAAGACCCTACAGAGGGATCTGGAATAGCTGAATTGATGGGTCAAGGCCAATTTTGTGAGGTTCTACAAGACCAAGTGCTAGGTAGTGCACTTGGTTCACAACAACCCCAGGCAGGGCTACAGGCTGGGGACAGAGTGACTGGAAAGCTGCTCAGTGGATCAGGACCTAGGGACGCTGGTGACGGCAGCTGAATATGAAACAGTGTGTGCCCCGGTGGCCAAGAAGGCCAAAGACACCCTGGCCTGTAGCAGCAACTGTGGCCAACAGGACTCGGGCCATGATCACCACCCCGTACTCAGCACTGGTGAGGCCACACCTTGAGTGCTGTGATCAGTTTTGGGCCCCTCACTACAAAGAGGACACTGAGGTGCTGGAGCAAGTCCAGAAAAGGGCAACAGAGCTGGTGAAGGGTGTGGAGCACAAGCGTGATGAGGAGCAGCTGAAAAACTGGGGCTGGAGAAAAGGAGTCTGAGGATCAACTCATCTCTCTACAAGTACCCTAAAGGAGATTGAAGCAAGGTAGGGACCAGTCTCATCTCCCAAGTAACAAGTGAGATGATGAGAGGAGACAATGTCATGTTGTGCCAGGAGAAGTTTAAATTGCACATTAGGAAAACTTTCCTCATGGAAAGGGTTGTCAAGCATTGAAACAGTCTTCCGAGGGAAGTGGTGGAGTCACCATCCCTGCATGTATTTAAAAGAGGTCCTGATGTGGCATTTAGGGATATGTTTTAGTGGTGGACTTAGCAATGCTGGATTAATGGTTGACCTTGACGATCTTAAAGTTCTCTTCCCACCTAAATGATTCTATAATTCTATACCAGGGAATCTCTGTTTAGCTTTAAAACATAGTGATTTCTTGTCTTCCTGATGCATCAAATTCCATAGTGTCTGAAACTCTGCATTGGCTCTAGGGGTAAATGGCACATAGAGGGATGTTTCCAAGGATTATTTTCAACTAAATGGCTGCTTCAAGGTATTTTTTTTTATAATAAACCTGTAACACAGGTTCTTAGCCCACTTTCTGGAGTAAGAGGGAAAAGTTTTACTCTAAGTGATGACATTACAGTCAATAATGAAGAGCATTGTGTAGTTAGCAATATACCAAGCAACCAGAGTTTTATGGTGAAAAGAAGTAAAATAAAATAACAATGAATTTTAATTGTTGGCCATCTGAAAAACAAATATTAGTTGCCATTAGAGCCATTTAAAAAATTTTTATGTCATGTCATGTTAATATTACATTTTCCTTGCCCTTTCCTTCTGAACAGTTGGTTAATGGAAATGAATACAGCTTACTAAGTTTCCTCAAAAGCAACAAGGTAAGTAATGAGGTCAAAAGAGGAGGAAAAAGCCTCAGGCAGTGTTCACCATGAATGAAAAGGAGGATAAGGAAGATTTGCTCTTTCTCCTGCCCAAATATATAAAGGGCTCCTTGGGTTACAGTCTTGTATGTGAGAAGCCAGTAATTTGGACTTAATGGAATTCATACCATAGAAGTAAAAAGATCTATTGAATACATGAGAATTAAGGAAAAAAGTAGAATGCTGCCTGTGATTTTTTTGATTAATCCATATTACCGGAAGCCTGCTGTCATTCTACTAATTTGAATTTTTGTACTTTTTTATTCATATAGCATGTGTGGTAGCCAAAATAACAACAACTGAATGCACTGTTTCTCCTTCTATTTCCTTTTCTCAAAAGTCTAGGGGTAAATGTAAACATACAGAACTCAAAAAGTTATTTGTCTGAAAAAGAAAACAAGTGAACAAATTTTCCTTTCACTAAGAACATTTCTTAAATTATATTAAAGATTTTTTGTCAACATTTCTGATTTGTGTCAGTTACAGTGTTTGCATCTTCAGCTGGCGGTTCATTAAATGAAGAAATCACATAGTCCATCACATCAAGTGTTTGACTTAAGGAGCAAAAAATGGCAGGCTGTCATCACATCTCTTTACTATTATTTTAATGCAAAACTATCAGCTGTACTGACAAACAAAATTCATTGCCGATTAACATGAAGAAGGCACAGATTGTGAACAGTTTAATAGAGGAACATTTGGAGATCACCCTTGCTGCCATTTAAATTAATGGGAATTTTGCCATTAAATTCAGTGGAAGCAAGACCAGATCCTACGCAGTGACCCATAGTTATACTAATATAATTTGAAATTTCAATGATAGCGAAGAAAATAGCACAGTCAAATTGGTTTAGTGTAATAGAAGTGTGATGTTCCTTCTCTTGGGCTGCTAGAACTTCTGCTAATGAAATATACCTGTACCCATCTATATAATATAGTTATATTTAAAAAAGTAAATTTATATGTTATATTCTAGAGCATTCAAAATATTTTTTTTCAGAATGATAACGTGTATCACTAGGGTTTAACACTAGATTATACACTATATACTGGATTATATTCATCAGAATCTGAAATTTTGCCTTCTAATATTTTGTCAAAGTCTATGGAAACATACACTTTTGCAGAGAAAGGATATGTCTGTGACAAAAAACACTTTTCCCATTCCAGAATTCAGTGATATTTCTTTACAAGGTCTGGTTTTGTTTTAAGGATTAAAATCAGAGACAAGAATTGGCTCATTGGCATTCCAAGGTACAGATCTTGTAAAAACGATGGCAAATGCAATATGCATAGGAATTTCCTAATGGTCACTATGATGTGGAAGTTGATTACAGCATTTTACAACAACTGTTACAATGGTCACTAAGTCATACATGTCTGTTTGGCCACTGTTTTTCTGTCTCCAAAAGTTAGGTCTTTCACTATCATCAATTTATTTTTAAATATAATCCAAATGTTACCATGGCTAACCTCTCCCTCTCTCTCTTTTGTTCCTCCACTTATACCTTTATTCTCTTCCTCTTCATTCCTGCTTCACATTCAGTTGTTCCTGTGAATCTGTAAGACACCACAGTTACTTGATATGTTTTAGGTCCTACATATGGGTCTGTAGCCAACTGCTGTTCTGTAATCACCAGAGAGTGGTGCGTGTTTCTAGGAGAAATGCCTTTCTCCACAACAGGCAAAATATCAAGCTAGCAAGGTAGTCATAAGCCACCTCACCACAAGGTTGCTGAAATAAGAGGAGTGAGCAGAAAATTCCACCAAGTTTTGTTTGCTCTTTTTGAGTCCCACATAGATTAGATCAGAGGTAGCAAACTAGTTTATTCACTAATCTGCTTATGACTTCAAAGATAAAAAGTAGTATATGAATAAGGAGAACTATAGGGAAATGCAAAACTGATATTCAAAGCAGAATTTCATTCACTTTTTGAAATAAAATGTATATGTAGACACAAATTAAACACTTTTACTAAATAATACCTTAGTTAAACTAACTACAGTAGGTAGCTTAAGCAAGAGGAAGGTTAGGCTACTTGGACTAAATGACTGTTGTATCCTCAAGAGTTTTTAAATCTGTACTATTTTCAGTTATATTAATTCAAGATAAAAATACATTTTTCAAATTGGATGGTATGAAAGGGGTTTGGTTTTGAGTCATGGGTTAAATTAGGGGAAGGAGGTACATTTCTGGATGCTGGTTTAACTGATGCCTGCCTGTTTTCTATTTTTGCATTTAGCATGTGGAATTCACACCCTTTCTTTTTCAATTTAATAAAATGATAATATTTTTCTTTCAGAAATATCACTGAAAGTATAGTACTGCCTGGACCTGCTAATTAATTTCCTCTTTTAAAAAAGTCAATTGATTCTTTTCTGGCTTATGGTTATTCTCTATGATATTCTAAAGCCTCTTTTATGACTGTCTTGCACATGGGTGGGGGTGATTCTAAGCACAAATACAGGTTTAAGTGGAGGCTGGATTGACAGCAGCCCCAAGGAGAAAGACTTGGAGGTGTTGGTTGACCAGAAACTTGACATGAGCCAGCAGGGTGTGCTGGCAGCCCAGAAAGCCAGTCGTGTCCTGGGCTGCATCCAAAGCAGTGTGGCCAGCAGGGTGGGAGAAGTGATTTTCACCCTCTAATTTACTCTCGTTATACCCCACCTGGAGTGCTGTGTCCAGCTCTGGGGACACCCCAGAAGAAGGACGTGGACCTTCTGGAGTGAGTCCAGAGAAGGGCCAAGAAGATGCTCAGAGGGATGGAGCACCTCTCCCATGAAGACAGGCTAAGAGAGTTCGGATTGCTCATTCTGGACAAGAGAAGGCTCCAGAGAGACCTTAGAGCACCTTCCAGTAGCTGAAGGTGGCCTTCAAGAAGGGTGCAGAGGGACTTTTTGTAAGGGCATATGGTCATAGGATAAGGAGGAATGGCTTAAAACAGTCAGAGGATAGGTTTAGATACATATTAGGAATGAATTCTTTATGTAAGGGTGGTGAATGCCCAGAAATTTGTGGGTGCCCCATCCCCAGAAGTGTTCAAGGCCAGGCTGGATGGGAACCCAAGCAACCGCTCTAGTGAAAGGTGTCCCTGTCCATGGCAGGGGGCTTGGAATTAGGTGATATTTAAGGTCCTAACACAAACCTTGCTATGATTCTGTGACTCTGTAAAACAGTTTTGCTTTTTTATTCCTACATCAAAAATAATGAGTTAAAATGCATTTTAAAAATAAAAGTAACTATTTAAATACTTGGATTTTTATTCCTTAGAGAGTTCATGACATGATAATTCCAAAAAAAGAATTGCATTCAATTAGAAGGACACAAAAACTGTATAATTTAGAGGGGCATCTTAAATAACATTAATTTCCAGCTGCAAAGACCTGGTCAGTATTACTGTGCTAGGAATGGGAAGTCATAAGGCACTCATCTTTCATGAAAGAACAGTCAAATTAATGTGAGTGGAGCAGATGCCTCAGCAGATCAATAATATCCCCTTGACAGCCACTAACATATGCCAAAACATAACATCTGAAAGACAATGAGGAAGAAAAAGACAATAAGCACCTGTTACACTACCCCAGTTTTATCGTTAAGGTGACACCAAGCAGTTCAAACTGAATACCAAATATCCAACAGAAAATGCTTACATTCTGCTTAAATATTTATTTTTAGCTTAGAGGAAGAAAATTCAAAGACCACGACTGAGCTGCATGGAAGGCATGGGTTCAATAGTAGGGGGAAAAATAATATCCTTGTTTTAAGGGTCCAAAACCATTAGTATGCTAAAGAATGTATTCCACTCCTGTTGATGTGAGATTCTGTCAGTTAAATCATTCCAAGATCCCGATTCTACTGCTCTTAAATTAGTTTTTTCTTTATTCCTCAAACATTTGTTAATATGAGAAAAACGGTAGAACCTCTCTTTAAAGTAAGTAATAAGGTCAGATGGGAGCATGTTCCTTTAAAGCATGAACAGTGGCCATTGGTAAGAGGAATCTATAAGAGTGACTTGCTAAAGGAAGAATTCCAATTTTTTCCACCACTGTATATCACAGATAGTAGCTAATACTTCATCAGCAACATTGAATACTGCATCTGGATAACTACACTAAGCTTGTCAAAACTGTCCAGCTGAAACAAAGGTTCTCAATGTATACATATATATGTATAAACATGGATCATTCACTGTCATTTCACTCTAATCCACCCAGAGGGATCTAAAATTAAGAAATTAAGAAATATTAATCACTTATTTGGTGTATAATTCAGTTGTGATCAAAACTTTGATCTTCTGCTTTAATAATCTTGGGATAATAGAAAAATGGGGCTTGAAGGAAGCATGGGATGTCATCTACCTAGTTCCCAGGTAAGATAAATTATATTTTTTCCAAGATCTGTTTGACCAGCTCCTCCAGTGGTGGAGGTTCCATCACGTACAAAGAGAACTATGACAGTTCTTCTTTGACTTTGCCATATAAAGTGTTTTTCAATAATGAAATAGGTCAAACTTTACAGAACTGTAATTCATCTCATTCATTTTTTCCAGACTATCTCCACTGGACCCCATAGTTCTTGAAGTACAAACAGCAGTTTTCTAGATGGCTAGCCTACCAGAGGCTACATTTCTGATTACTTTATGCATCTTTCTGACTGTACTTTAGCTTTGTGCTTGCTTTTTTTTTACAGCAGAGTGGGCTCATGCTCAGCTTTTTCTGAAAAACTGCTACCAAAGCAGCTGTCCTCATTTTGTATCACTGCAGTAAATAATTCCCGCTTTATGTTTTCACATGCAGTGCTACTTTGTCATTACTATTTTGAATTCTGATCCCATCATCCAGCATATGAGCTCTCTCCCAGTTTTGGATCGTGACAAGATACAATAAACATACTCTATTCCATCATCTAGGTTGTTTATAAAAGTATCCTAGAGAGTGTACTGCATCAAATATAAGATATATGACAGCTAGTGCTTTGCTCCTCTACTTTATTTGACTTTTTGCTCTAGAATTTTTATGAGGATTGATGTTAACTGTCAACAATTGCCAGATTGTTCTCTTTGTTCTGTTTACAGTCAAGCAGTGTGATTGCTTTTTTCCAGTTCTCTTGATATCTTGTCTCCTCTTGCCAGACCTCAAAAATAACAGTGAAGAGTTTTGGATGCAGACATATATAGGGTAGCAACAAAGTTCATGTCATGAAACGGCACAGAAGAGCTGTACTGCTTACTCAGCACAATGCCCTGGAGCTCTCTGCTCTAATCATGAATCATGAGATACCCCGGGCTATAACAAAGTGACATAATACCATGCATTTGCTGCAAAACTAATCCCCAGGGAAGATCAAAGTTTTTTAAATAAAATGAGAGAAATTTTTACTGCAGCTGGCAGGCACACAGGACACAGGGCACATGTTGTGATTGGGACATCATCTACCCCAAAACAAAGACTGAGAAATGATGATGAAGAATTATATTTACTAAAAATAATGTTACTAGTCACTGTAAAAACCTGGACAGTAAGGAGTTAATGTGTTGCTATGCCTCAAACACCAACGGCCACTCAAGTGGGCAAGTCAGAACAGGATGTGGCTGGAAAGAGGGGCTGGAAAGAGGTAAGGCCAACTTCCCTGTTCTGGTCCGTGGTGACTGCACAACATAAAGAACAGTGCAAGCAAAGGAATGGAGTGAAAAAGCGGACATGAACAGTCTACTGAGAGTCAATCCAGTAGTGCGGGATTGAAATCACCAGAGACACTCAAAACCCCCAACCCATTTCCAGAAAGGTCCAGAAGAACAGACTGTGCATGCTTACCCATTTACATGATGAGTGAGAAACCTAATATCAGAGCAGGAAAAACCCACCTATGAAAAGGTACCCCCAATAAAGGCTATTCTTTGGAATAAAAATAAGGATGGATACCTAAAATTAATTAGAAAAAAAGAAATTAAAAACTAAATCAAGAAACGATGTTGTCATTTGAGATAAGGGCTGCATACAGCTAACAAGATAACCAATTAGACCCCAACACTGAGGCGAGATAAATGCACTGATCAAAACATAGCAATCCTCCATACAAGACAAGTCTATAAGAGACTTGTTAACAGCACACAAGAGCAGCTGTGCAGATCATAAACTCACTAGGGACTTGGTACAGGTATACAAAGAAACGCTATGTCTAGAAAAGTCAGAACAATGAACCAGGGAATTGCCACTAAATGTGATCCCCACAGCAATATTAGTATTTGTAATTGCAAGACAAGTCACAAATCGGTACACATCTGAACTGGGCTCAAATCCTGACAGTAACCTAATAATCGCAAACTAGGAAGAGCTGGTAAGAGAACTAGGATCAGACTTCAGAGCTTTATGAAATACTTTGCTGAAGATTGTTATTTAATGAACATATACAAATTTAATCCAGTAATGTTAATTATCTTTTAATTCTGTTTAATGATGTTATACCAAAACATATGTCTAATTAAAAAAGCAAGCAGTACAACTTGAACATTATTCCCTGCATCCTGGATGCAAAGATTCCTCAAGGACAAAAATTTAGATTTTATCTGACTCACAGGATTTTGTTTAAATAATCTTTACTTTCAAATAACCTTTAAATTTTGTTTAAATATAACTATACTTAAAATTACCTGTCATATCACATATACTTCCCATCTAGATGAATCAGAGATATCTTTGTTAGCAAAAAAGCACCTAGCATCAGTTTGGATACATCAGTGGAGCCCCTTCTTCTCTCTGCCCTCAAAGTGAATGGTAGGAAGTCCTTCATCCGCTTACGTCCTGACAAAACACGTAATGCCTGCACTCCAGCCAGGATTTCAGAGCTTTTTATCATCCTTCTGAAATCAGAGTGGGTTTCTAACCTTACTTTTAAACTTCCTTACAGAGGTGGCCAACCAGAGTTTTACTTTTTTGATACCACCAGTGGAATGATAAATGAGGCAAAAAGCAAAGGTTTATCAATCATGTACTATAATATAGTATATTCCCCTAACACCAACACCTGACTGCTATGCAAACAGCACAGAAAAGTGACCTTGGTGAAGTAGTCCTTAAGAAATGAGACTTCTTAGCTATTCTGTATACACATAGTGTACAAACATATTGCAAAATTGTATCCAGCTGCATTTGCTTTTTTTCAGCCTCTCTCTGAAATACTCAGTTTTTATCTGCAACTCTACAGTTCTTGGAATGTACCCCACAATACCATTTTTGCTTTATTAAAGAGTTCACATTTCATTTTAGAAATAAGCAGCAATTTTTTTTCCCAGCAATTTTCTATGTCCTACCATATTTCACTATCATGCCTTTTATCTTCTGCATTATAATTGGAAATGGGAACACAAAGAGAAAACTTCGAAAATATATGCCAGTGCAGGATGCTGCTGATGGAATGCTGGGATATTTTATCAATCTTTATTAGCATCAATTGTTTGATTTTATTTGATGTCTTTCTGTGCTGGGCACTGCACAAGCAGAAATTACAAGACAATTTATCCTTTGGAATTTATCTCCTCCTGTTGGTTGGATTGCAATTGTGATTGTAAAACAGTGAACAAAGATAAGAGAAAGGTGATCACAAGAGTGATTACCTCATTTAATTTTGAGCCTGCAAAGTCTGTTTGAGGTAGGATATGTGAAAAAGTTATCCCAGGCTGTAAGCAGAGTCTTTTAACAGTTTAATGGTTCACTGATTACATAATTTAAATTTTACCTTTTTTTTTTGTTTTTGCTTGTTTTTACCCCATTTCATTACTTCTCCAGTCCATCATGACAAGCAAACAATGGTCAATTGCAAGAGCAATCTATAATGCACCACAAACTGCACAGACACTTGTGGAATGCCACACTGTTAAGTCAAGGTCTTGATGAATGGCCAGTTCAGTGATAAGAGCCTTGTCTAGTGCAGCACTCCTGTACCACAAGAGGAAAATAAGCCCCCAACAAAACAGCCAGACTGTTCTTGAAGCCTCTTCAAAGCAGAAAGTAGTAGAATGAAATATCTGCAAAATATTATACTGTTTGCAGTGTCAGAATCTGCTATAACTGAGGTTGTAAAGTAGTTTTCAATCTAGTTGCCATTTTTGCATTCTCATTTAAAAATCATTAACCCTCCAGGCTTGACATTTTACTTTGGTGAAAAACGTATTTGTTGATAATACATATTTGCAAATATATTTTCTACTGTTTTCAGATTCAAAAGAAACAATTTTAAGTCTTTGTTCCACCAAGGGCTACAGTACAAATGTCTCAGTTATGCTGTGATCTTATCAGACTCCCTGTTGCACAACTTTGACCATTTGTGCAAACTGTAAAGAATTTATCAAAATAGGCAGTTGAGCCAATGTCAAAAGTTCTATTGCCTTTAGCAGGACCAGCGCTTCACTCAAACTTTGAAGCTTAAGAGTGATACACAGGAGATCTTTAGAGAGAAGTATATCCGTCATCGGGTTTGCAATACAAGGGTTTATTCCAGCAAAAACTGGGAGTGTCTGAGTGCTGTATTGGGCAGGTAAAATATATGTGTGAAAGAAAAGGTAAGTGTGGCTCAGGCAGTGCACAGTAAGCAGAGCAGGTCTCCACAGTATTTTTCTTTTATGGTCTAACCTTTAGTCTTTCAGTTATTGGTTCAAACTCTTTCCAGGATTTCTTTCTGTCTTTAAATGAGTCAGAATTAAAATGATCTAAGGCTTTGAAAGCTGCTTAAAAACTTAACCTCTCTAAAGCCTCATACATTTTACATGATCTGAAATACTAGCCTGCCTTACATTAGTTTAAAAATAAATAAATAAATAAATAAAAGTAACACAAATTTGTCAGCTAAGTAGCTGAGAGAGTTAGTATAATTTATTAATATCTTGCATTTAAGGTTATATATCAGGAGACAGGATAACAGTGTGAAATCCAGACTCTTCAGAGTTTTCAAATCTGAATAAATATAAAACC
The DNA here is from genome assembly GCA_013400735.1 of Pomatostomus ruficeps. Taxonomy (NCBI): domain Eukaryota; kingdom Metazoa; phylum Chordata; class Aves; order Passeriformes; family Timaliidae; genus Pomatostomus; species Pomatostomus ruficeps. Next base: position 33,068 of record VYZT01004123.1, on the reverse strand, counting down.
TTTTAAAGAGTAATTAATAAACATTAGGGAAAGTAGCATTGGCTGCATGTAAAGTGAATTGTGACCACACATACTATATAATATTCTCTGAGCTCCTGACCTCTAAAGTCATATGGAACAGAGATTTGGCCAAAAGCATCTTTTCTTATTATCATCTCATAAACCTGGGTGTTCTTGCCCTGGAAACCAGGGCACCCTGAAGGATAGAAAAATAAGAGAAAAAAAGGCATGACTATAATCAAATTGAGCTTAAAAGCTCAGAGTTAGCTATGGGTGACTTTTTCTTATTGTCCCTGCACTTTCTTACTTTGGAAAGTGAGGAAAATTTCTCTTGGAGTTATTAGGAAGTATTTACCTGTGACAGCAATGGGGTAATTTTCTTAGGAAAGGTAAACAGTCACTCAAGCACAGCATACTTATTTCACAGTTCATGGGCTTTTTTGCTGCTTCTGCAGCTCATTTATTTTCTACAATACTTTTGACAAATTTCAAATAAATTTTTTAATGGAAACGTTTGTGAAAGTTTAAAGCTCAACTGTACATTTACATTTTGTCCTATTGCTACAATATGTTGTCATAGAATTTTACTTCTTTGCCTTGTTTATATGGGCTATGGGGCCTTCTAGGAATCAATCATACACTTCTATGAGAAAGAAAATAGAGAATTATTAGAAGTCAGGGTACAAAAATCATGGTATTGTTTCTGGCTGTTGCCTTTCTTCAAACCCTGCAACAACCAGAAGCACTTCAGACAGGAGAGGTGTAAATTGAACAGGGAGGGATCAAACAGAACATCTGATACAACTTCCAGGCATGGGATTTGCAAAACACAAGGAATACTGCTGAATGGTTCACAACATACATGGCTATGGACAACTGCTGTTAATGTAAAGAGGAAGGGACTAAGTAACATACATGACGAAAATCCTGGGTGAGATCACCCACAAGCAGGAACTATTCTGTTTTAAATTGACAGGCTTGTTATACCAATGAACAGTATTGATCTTTTCCTATGTAGGTTTAAGAACCAGGCATACAAATAGAAAAACTGTGTTCAAATGAACCCATTCATACTGTAAATAAAAGAGCCACTAGGAACATTACTACCTCCTTCACCTCAAGTACTTTCTCGTACTCCCTCACCTTTCAACATTCCAACATTTTAAAAAACACAAGTTCATAACAAGATTAGTTACAAGCAATTTGGAAATAAATAGCTCATTCAGAACAAAAAAACAAGACTTGTAGTATCACACTTCATATTTGGAGGATTTTTTTAGGATTTAAACATTTTCTACACTTATATGCCTTAACCTGGATTAAACACTTGTTTAGTCATTTGTGATACGTATACCTAATTATTCCTGATAGACTCATACTGGCATGCTTCAAAATACTGTAACAGAAGAAGTGCTATATTTCAAAAATCTGTTCAAAGCAGGAGAAAAAAAGGAAATAAGGAAATGATAAAATATTACTGTGCATTGGTCTTACCGCTGGAAGACTGAACAGATGATTCAAGGATAGAAACAAGCGAACATTTGTGAACTAAACAGAACATGGGCAGAAGGTTGTGTGATACCAACATTAACACTGAATGATTTGGAAGCCCAGTTTTTGCTCTTTTTGCATAACGTCTTCATATTCTTACTAGGTTCATGATTAATGAGAATCAAATTGTACAGCTCCAACATTATTAGACTAAGAAAGGTCATTAAAAAAAAAAAAGGCTTACATTAGTCAGCATTTGTCAAACACAAAGACCAGTTCTGTTACTAAGAAATTTTCTTCATACTTGAGGGGTTTTTTGCCTTAACCCTCTGAAAACTAAGTAGCTGATAGATGAAGTTGCAAAATGTATTTTTTTTAATTTGTGAACAAGTAAGGGTTTGAGGCACAGAAAAAAATTTAACATCTCACTAAGCAACTTTAAAAGATGGATGAGAAATCAATAACACTGCAATTGGCAAGACACAGCTAAAATCAGGCGGTGATGTTGATGACAAACACCTCATTTAAAGTAAAGATAATTTAAACAAGTGAAATGATAGCATAATTTAAATTTTCTTTTTATCGATGCTAATGATCTTTAGATGGGGGGGCCTGATGCATCTGAGCTAAATAATGGAGAGGAACAAATTATTCCTGTGTTTGAAAGATTATTCTTCTGAGAAGAACAACAGGAACGCATTCTTTAAGTATATAGGTTAGAAAAGAAAGCCCAAGGAGACTCTACCTTCCTGAGAAATGAAAAGGGAAAATTGGTGACAACACATATGAAGAAAGCTGAGATACTTAATGACTTCTTTGCCTCAGTTGTCACTGGCAGTCAGGCTTCCCACTTCTCTCAAGTTCCTAAACCTCCGGGGGTGGGTTGAGGTAATGAAGTTCCTCCCACTGTAAGTGATGAGCAGGTTCGTGACCATTTGATGAGACTGAGAAGGCACAAGTCTGTGGGGCCTGACAACACATCCCAGGGTCCTGAGAGAGCTGGCTGGTGCTGCTTTCAAGCCACTCGCCCTCACATTTGGAAAGTCATCGTGGTCAAGTGAAGTCCCCAGTGGCAGAAATATGGAAACAACACGCCTATTTTTAAAAAGGGATGAAAAGAAGATCCGGGGAACTACAGACTAGTGAGACTCACCTCTGTCCCTGGGAATACCATGGAGAAGATCCTCATGGAAGCAATTTTAAGACACACACAAGATAAGGAGGTTTTATTAAAGCAGATCCTGCCTGACCAATCTGGCAGCCCTCTATGATGGAGTGACTGCAAGGGTCAACAAGGGAAGACAGACCTACCTAAACTTATGTAAGGCATTTGATACAGTCCCTCACAACATCCTTTCTTATCTCCAAATCAGAGATAAGACTTTTCTGTGATTCTATGAATTCTTATTTCTGTCCTCAGATTTTACATTGCCAAAAGCTTCCCAGTAAATACTGAACTATCATAATGGCTTCATGTGCAGAAGTATTTAATAAATCATAAAATCATAGATTCCATAAACATGAATCACAAATATGCTGCTATTTCACAGTTCACTGCAAGTGGTGAATAATCAGATATAAACTGTCAGTAATTGAATATATTTACAAACTTTCCGTTTGTGACAGTGATCAAAGATTAATCTGTTCAGAGCATTTAAGGTTTGCATGTACATTCATCCTGCCTGCTCTTTGTTAATGCAGACTTTTCCATTAAATTGCTCTTGTGCTTTGCTTTTCACAATGTTCACCCAGCCCAGCCTCTTACTTTCTTGTTCCTACTTACTCTAGAGATAAATGTATCACCTCTCTAGTCTCTTATTCATCATTCCTTTCAGCACCTGAAAAACACTAAATATCTCACTAAACAGGTTTAAGACAGACACTATCACAGTCAGGCACAGTAACTCCACACATTCATTGCCTTATGTGACACAGTTGTATGCAACAGCAGGGTGTGGGGCTCCACAGTCCTTTCCAGTTCTTGTCCCCACATGGTGCAGTGCAGCTCACAGTGCAAGAGACGGGGGGGACGTCTGGCAAGCAAAGTCATTTCCACCCTCTCATTTCCCAGCATCTCTGCTGAACCCCAAGCTACCCACTCCAGTAACAACACCTACAGTGACTATCTGTAAAAATCCTTGATCGAACTGAGGCAGAAGGACCAGCTTTTGTCTACATTGTACTGCATCACAGTGACAGTAAAGATATATATGCTAACAAGAAGAAAAAGTAGCAGTGTAGGTGCATAATTGGGTAATGTTTTTAGCATCTGGGTTTATCAAGCACAGCCACTCAACTCTCCACACGTTTCACTGGCACTGGTGTCACATATTCTTAAATTGATGTGTGTGGAAAGAAATGATAGGAAAGAACGGCAGATGTGATGTAGTGAAAACAGAAAACTGGGAGATGTAAAGAAATTGGAAGTATTCTGCTCAAAATGTTTGGTTATATGTTTTAGAAGGAAAGGTAATGAAAGCTAGTGTAGCTACTACAAAACTTTTCACCAGTCCATTTCAAATTCCAGTCTGTCTTAACATTCTTGTGTAATTACATAGAAACAATACTATACGTATAGGTCTACAGCAAGCTGTACATGTCATGGGACGTGTATTGTTACTCATCTGTAAACATTTGGTAAAGATACAGATAGACCTTCTTTTTAAGTCTATCTTCTTTTTCTTTTAGACAGTGCAGGGGGACTGGCAATCTCTATTAAGTTTCCTGATTTCTCTATGTCAGGTCTAACACATCAGAGCAAAACAAAGCAGCTGAGAGAAGCCCTAGTTATTCACCTGTCTCTGTGCTCTCTGCTTGAGAAATGAAAAGGAAAATGGGAAATGGTTGTGTCACAGATGTCTCAGCAATGGTTCTCTTTTCATATGGGATTTCAGCTACATGTTTACGAGTAGATTATGGTTTGCTTTTCTTCCTGCCTTTTTTTTTTTTTCCCCCTGAAGATACCAATGTTGGACACTGTAACATATGATTCAGTTTGGATGCAGTCCTCACCAAAGAGCTGAAATGACAAGAAAATTTCAGCACCCGTTCTCCTAGCTTCCTATGCTTTTTTGCCTGAGGTTACAAAGGTGAGCTGCATTAAAGTAAAGGATGGAGAGGAATAGAGTGTTTCACTGATCAAATAGATATCTAATATAGACATTGTCTCTGCCTTTATCATCTAGGTTCCCTTTGAAGTCAGTGATGACAGGGCACAATTTTGCTTTATCTTAAAGCTGATGTCAGGAGAGTTACACTCCTACTTCTCTCCCATGATTATGAAGACTGCCTTGTACAACTCGTTTTCATTCAGAAGTCCAAATTGCAAAACCTCATGTTAAATGAGATTAATTCCTTCCACCTGCCTCCCCACTGAATGCCAGCACACATACCTACCCTTTGACTCAGATCAGAATTTTTAGTTATTTTGATTTTTTAAAATTTTCTCCTTTCATGTGTCTCATACATAAACTTACTAAATGGTTCCAAAGCATGGCAGAATTCATCCTTAAAAATTCAGCCTTTATCCCTTTAATCCACCATCTACCATAGTTTTCTGGACTCTGTCCATCCCAGCCTCCCTTCCTGAATGCTCAGAAATTGCTCATTCCTAAAACCAAAAGTGTCTCACCTCTGACTTTACGGACTTGTTGCCTACTTCATAATCACATCTGAAGATAAATCCTATCTATTTACCATACTTGGGTTTTTTACTACCCTTTCTTTGCAGCAGATTTGTGTTTTCTCTATCCTGTAAAATTGATATAGGTTCACAGTTTTCTGTAAACCAGAGTAGAATTCATCTTCATCTGCTTCAATTTATGAATCTCTGTGTTGAGTATCTTTTGACAATGTTTCCTGTGAAGGATGGTTTGTAAAGTAATAGTATTGCTTTATAGAATAGATATTCCTCTCCTATGAAGTAAAGAAATGTTTGAGAGACACTATGACTTTGTATTAGTTCACGAATCAGGTGTGAGTGCTAAATACAGAGGAATATTTTAGAGTAAACACTCAAACAGATTTTGACAGCAATTTGTCCATGAAATGCACAAATAAAACCCCCCAAACAACTAGTAAATAAAGCCTTCCTCTTGTTTCTCACAGCTGTATTAGGTTTGGATTTTAATCACAGCAGGCATAAAGAACTCAATTCTACAGGGATTTGAGAGAGCGTAACACAAATATGTACTAACCTATATGTGTAACTAATAATCATACTGCTCCCATGCTCTGCTGATGTTACTCTAACCATATTTATCTCATTGCCTCAGAAACCAGCTTTAATAGCTCAAATATGTTGAAAAGAAGCTTTGCACCACTTAATACTTTCATACTTTGATATTTTAGTGATATAATATTTTCAGGTTAATAACATATTTTGGAAAATACAAATATTTCAGTATCACAGAGTTTGAATATATCTTAAGTATAAAAACCCCCAGATGTCATAATCTTGGAACCTGGAGCCTTTTGTTCTAATACTGTTCTTGGTAAGTGTTCCTGTCATGAAATAAAACCCATCATTGGATGTATATTGAAAATGTCTTAATTAACATCAGAATACACATAAGAAGTAGTGAGATTTTGTGTATGCAAGTGTCTATACTTTCAGTGGACTCTTTCATCCCAGGAAAGGTTTACTTTTAAGAATTAGTAAACAGAACAAGATCAAAATACTTTCTAAACATGCATTTCAAATGAAATGATTGATTTTTTTAGCTTCTTCAGAATTTAGAATGACAATTTCAGATTATCAAAACTTCTCACAAATTTTCAAGCTTTCACCATTTTTTATATGTCTGAATATATAAATATATATAGAATAGCTGCTCAGGAGTCTTTTCATCTTGAAAGTGATACACACACAGTTTGCTTTCTCAGGTTTTCAGGTTTATTCCAAACAGATTTTTTCATAAGGCCCCCTTTGAACACTCCAGTGAAGTTTGAATAGACCTGACTGTACTCTGCATTCTTTGAGAGTACATGTGGACAGATTTACTGCTCTTTCTTCTTGAGGTATCCCAGTCTTTCTCGTGCTCTATGCCCAACTCTTGCCAAGGATGCTAACTCTCCCTTGCCCTAAGTCAGAGCTGAAAGCTGACTTATTTCCCTGTTGTGCTCTCAGTCTTTTTGATTGGCAGTAGACACTGCAGAATTCAATGAACAAGCGTCTTGGGGAAAGAGCCTTGAAATGTCATTGCATGATAAGGTGATAAAGCTTAAATACAACTTAGATATCAAGGGTTAATCATGGACATTGAGTGATGCTGAACCTGCCGTGGTGCCGCTGGCGGGGGCACTGGGCTCCCACTCGTTGGGGCACTGGGCTCCCACTCGCGGTTCCAGGCGCTGGCCGGGCTGCTCCAGGCACGGGAGGGCTGGCGAAGGTCCTGTATGAGTTCACCTAACCCACCGATGTTACAAGTGAGCCGAGGAAGGAGAGATGAAGCGAAAAGGCTCCTCAGATGGTTTATTTGGGCACCAGGGTTGTGCCAGGGAAGCACTGACACGGCGTCTTACAGTTACATATATACNGGGGGAGGGGGGCTGGGGAGACAGCAGTGCCTGGCCATGAGGAAAACCAAAACCTGGCCATTATCACACCGCAACACGCATCCATGGACTTTTTGAGTGCTAAGGAATCAGAAATTAGGCAGAACACAGTGGCTTTGCACCTGAATGCAATACTAGACCACTACAGAAGACTTCAAACCAAATGAGATGAGTCTCTTACTCTTGATACTTCTGATCAACTCTCAATTGCTAAAAGACTTCTGCATAATCCTTTCTGTTCTAAAAAGTTAGTCTTTAGTACTAGGTTTTAGTAAAAATCCCAACCCAGAAGCATACTGATAACATCTTTTAAAGGCGGAAAAACCAGAATTTTTCCACAAAGCAGGATTATTTACATGTTGTGGCTGGGGTGGAGCTTTTTCCAGTGTGTTAGATTATTTTATTTTATTAAAGGGTAATCACCACCAACACAAAAAGCCCAGTGAGACCTGCAGGAGCAACGACAGGCAGAGGAACCCAAGTAACCTAATCAGTGAAAAGTGGCTCACTAAATCAGCTGCTCCCTAACACCAGAAAGGGGACTGTTGCACCATGGTTCCAGGGTGAAAAACCCCAAGGCAATCTAGTGAAAGAAACACTCCTGCATGGCCACATTGCACGCTGGAGGGAGTAGTTATCCTTAAAGGTTTGAGATTCCTTGTGGGATGAAGGGAAAGAACATTTTTGGAGACTGTGTAAAACTTTCATAAGGAATATTTTAAAGAAATTTTGTGAACGCGTGGAATCTATTATGGGGTGTTTAGTGGAAGGACTCAAGGTGCAGAAAGGGTGGTACCTAGGTGGCTCAGATAGGAAGAGGAGTGGGAATCTACAGGTAGATCAGATAAATGAGGTTAATAGAGTGGACACAGGGAACAGTACATGATACCTGTCTGACTATGCCCTGTGCTTGATCGCCACATATATATCCTACACACATATTTAATCCTATTATATTTACATTCTGTGTGGATGCACTTCTGTTCTGAGTGGCCACAGGTGAATGCTAGTGAGCATTAAGCTGGGCTACATGGCAAACAGGATGAAAGATCTCAACACCATCAACCAGAGCCAGGCTGTGGGCCTCCAAGGCTCCTGTGTCTATGTGCCGGCAACTGGGGAGACCTGGGATTCAATGGCTAGCTTCTAGGCAGACTGAGAGTCCAAGGCTGGCTTTGAGAGTGTTCTGAAGTTCCGAGGTCTGTATATACACATATATATGTATGGATACGTCTATATGCATGCACATGAATAGTGATATATGTGTTTGTGTATATATATATGAACATATGTATATATGCCTCTCAGAAACAGGTGCTCAGCCTTTTTGAGCCTGGGGACACAGAGCCATAAGAGTCATGCTGCAGTGGGCTACCAGACTCTGCAACCTCAGGCAGTATGAAAACTAAATAATCAATGGTTGTAAACCTAAAATGTTGGCATTCACAAACATTAACATGTATGTGTTCAGTGTCTGAGTTGGAAAAGAGAAAGATACATCCAAAAAATAAATGGCTTGGAAAAAGGAACCTTTTAGTAACTGGAGAGGTCACATGTGGTGAGAAAGCCTAAATACAAAAGCAATAAAAGGACCAAACTGAACAGTATTAATGTGGCAATGATAGAAAAGACAATGATAGAAAATGAGGGAGGTCAAAAAGGCAAAAAGATTCAGACAGAAGCAGAATTGTGCAAGGACTGATGAAGAGAAAAAAAAGAATGAGAAGAGTCTAACTGATGAAGAGGTTTGTGAAGTGTCTGGGGAAGCAGAAATGGAAGACTAGATGCATACATACATTTGATATGTGGGAGAGATAACACCTTACCTATCTAGAAAGGCCAATGAAAAGGTGGAAATAATCAGGCATGATGAGAACAGTGTGGAATTATGTAGTGTGATGAGACAGGAGGAAGTAAAAATGTATGAAAGGGAAAACCATTAATCATGAGAGAGAAATGGGATTCCCTCAAGGAACATGACCTTCATAACTAATTCTTTTCAAATGGGGTTTTCCACAATTCTTCACTTTGTGTTTCAAATTATCAGAGTCATAAAGACAGACTATCTCAGCACATTAACTACTTTGTACCCAGATTTTTGATAAACTATGCTTTTGTCAAAATAGTACATACTATTCCTACGTTTTGAAGCCACAGTTTCTAGCCTCTTTCCGTTTGACATATCCTAAATATTTTAAAAATATATGAATATTCTTGTAAATATTTAAACACAGATATGCCAGCACATCAGATCTGAAGCACCATAAATAAATGTTAACTTTTATTTAAAAAAAGAATAGCCAATTTTGATGAATTGCAAAGCAAGTGGTCGACAGCTGAGATTACAGAAAATTACTGTGTATCTATTCTGAGGGAAAAGGGTATAAAACTGAAACATAATGAGAGCCTATTACTCCTCCTTCCCACACAGTCCAGTAAGAAATACATTTCTAGAATGAAGTTTCATAAGAACTTGTTGACGGCTCTTCACTGCTTTGTGGGAGGGAGCAGTTGGTTTCACTGGACCTGACTTCTGATCTCTATTTCAGTCTTGCAGATTATTTCCAACATGGCTATGAGGAGAGGGATATTCACTGTCAGAGGCAACAGATACAAAGAACTCTGCTCTCTGAAGTTCTGTTCTGAGTTCTTTTGCTATTTTATGCACCACTACCTGGATTTAGGTTTGTACAACACATCATGGTGAGGCTGCTATAGGAACATTTGTTGGTTCCACTACTTCATTTTGGCAGGTTTTCTGTAGTGCCCTTCTCCTAGCGTTCTTTTTGATTATGCTGTGCAGGATTCCCCACAGGGTAAAGAGATGCCAAGGAAATGGCCCATGCTCCTGACTGAAGGGGTAGATTCTCATCTTCCTCTACACAGTCCTGTGACCCAGACAGCTGTACACAGTCAGCCAAACTTCCTAAGCTGGCACATGCACTGCAACAGCTCTCTTTGGAGAGGGAAATGAAGGAAGACAGGCCTTTCTGTGTCCAGCATTTTCTTCGGAAGAAAGTTTTAATGTATTTCCAGGCTAATAAATTATAGTATTCAGGCTGAGGTATGTGTCCACAGACTGTAGCTGCTGCTTGCAGCTCCTCCTGAAATATCAGCTGTGTTGTTTCCTTTTTTATTCGTTTGGACAGCATCTATTGTTTACAGTGAAAATTAGAACAAGCTGCTTGATATTCTGGAAAGGTGCTAAAAGACAAAATTCCTTATAAGAAGTAAAAATAAAACCCCCATTTAAACCCACAATTTCCATTGAAAAACAGTAGGCAACATTACAATTAAATAGAGTTTCAATCACAAACAACCAACAGCTACAAATACGTATTATACATACAAACAAAAAAAAATCATTAAAGAATATTATTTTCAAAAATGAGCCTTTCAATAGTTAAGAAGAGCAAGAATGAGATTACTGGGTACTTCAATTTGCCACCCTAGCTTGACTAGCCTTAATTATGTGGTCTGATTCTATTTTGCACAGGGTTCTGGCTTCACTAAGAACTCATGATGGTGGGTGCTCACTTAACATGCACCTCTACAATATTCTGTTTTCTCAAAGAGCAGTCAAAAAACACCTGTAGTTATTATTAGCCTCACAGATTATTCAACTCCAGAGATTAGGAGCATTTTACAAACTGATTTATTTTCTGTATGCTGTATGAATAATTGAGAAACATTCAGAAAAGATGTCAGACAGCTAACATTCAATGTCCATTCTGAACTGCACAGGATTCAATCTTTCAGAGAATTTTGTTTTATATATCCCCTCTAATACTCAAAGCAGCCTCTGTCCCAGCTGAGGAAAATCAGAATTTCTCCATAGCAGACCCCACTGCATCAATTTAGATATCAATCAAGAGAAAACACTGCATTTGTGACTCTTTGCAGGAAGGATGGTAAAAAGACATCATCTAGTAACTGCAAGAATTTCTTCCAGTGATTTTTTCCCCCAGTGATTCAGCAAACTCCTAGTGGTTAAAACAATTTTCCTTCTTCAAGCATTGAAATCACTAACATTATTCCCTCTTGCTTTTGAAACTTAATTAGATTAAACATCTCCTTTTCTTTGGTAAGGTTACAAGTCAACTACTTTGTGCATGTGTGTGTGTATATCTATCTATCTATCTATCTATCTATCTATCTATCTATCTATCTATCTATCTATCTATCTATCTATCTATCTATCTCCACATTTATCTCACATGAATAGAGCCAAAGAGGTTCCTAGTATATGTAAATGTATACGATTAAGGCTAGCAGAATCCAAACCTTTTGACAATTTCTTATGGAGAAACATCTGTGTGTTACCTGTCATGTCCAGTGCAAACATTTTCACTTGTGAGAACAAGTGTCGATTGGCTATGCAATCAGAGTAGGGGTAGTCACACTTCTTGATTAGATCTCAAAAAAGAGTATGGAAGAATAAGAATAAATTCACACAAAATACTGTAGTGTTGCTTTATGACTTTACTGCATTTTCAAACAGCATCTTGATAAATGGGGAGATAATATACAATCTGGAAATCCATGTGACACTATATGGCAAAAATTCTCAAATGAAGTGGATTGGTGTCTGCTGCTGAATGATAACATTTTTCCTAGAGACAAGAAACTGTTTCAGCTGACTAAAAAATAACTGATACTCACACTCTGTAGCTTTCAAATTATTTCCAGGATCAAGCAAGTTGCTTCCTGCATTTTAAAGCTCTGCTAGACTCTGGTATATAAATAATCCTACTCTGGAATTCTTCATAAAATCATTTTCTATTGAGACAGGACATTTTATCTGTCCTTCTAAACAACTGAAATTACAGAAGATTGTTTCCAGCATTTCCTTGTGAGACAAATCACAGAACTGCAATATTGTCCTGAATTGTACAATTAAATTTTTAAGGGCAGGCATACTTCCCTAATAAGTAATTTTTCTCTGAATTCAGGAAGAAGGAAGAGTCCAGTCTATTCAGTGTCGTAATAGAAGGTCTGAGAAGAAAGAGAGGATAAAAAAGACTTTTCTTTAATCATCCAGTGAGCAGTTATGTCAGATTTAAGATTAATTAGTAGTGAGGGATTTAGTGAGAATCTAGAGGGAGAAAATTAATTGGAAACACAGCTATTATTGTTAATATTTGAATTAATTGGTAAGTTGAGTAAAATAAATAGTGGTAATAGACTTCAAAAACTTCAAGTGTCTCTTGAAAAGTAAATCTAAGTTAGAGTAAGCAAGCTAAGGAAGACATGCTGGAGACAATAGCTCTAGATAGGTAGTTCTAAGAATGAGGGCTAAAATGGGACCAAAACCTACAAGTGACATCATCATCAGAGGCATCGATGAAGACACCTCTCACCAGCTGGTTCCTACTGAATTCCAAGCTCTGTAATTGCCAAGAGCTGCTATCTTACATGAAAAAATGCAGTATCATAATGGGATTGACAGCATCTGTCTCCTTAAGAGACAATACCTTCCAGTTCCTGCTGAGCCTTAGCCTTTAGAGGAAAAAACTGCAATCCAATTGGCTACATGCTCTTGATCCTGTCCTGACCAAAACAACAAAGGCAGAAGAGCTGATTGTTTTTGTAAACAGCTACAGAAAATCTCAAACAACTAAGAACTTGCTAATCTAAGTGCATTGGTTTGCTGAAAGCTGAATCTTTTGCTGTTTCTGATATCATCAATGCCATGAGATACTTTTCCTCTTTGTGTGTAAACTTCAAATTCTGTCTTGCCTTTTCTGTCTGAAAAAACAAAGTAGTACATTTAGTAGCTTAGTCAAGAAATACATCCTAGTAAGTACAGAAATGCAGTAAGACACATTTCAACTACTCTGAGCATGTAGTTTGAAAATATTCCCATTAGCAAGACTGTACTTTTTGTTACCAAATGTACAAAGAAAAATTGTACATATATGCAGAAAGTAGAGGACGGAAAGTTAGAGATATTTCCAGCTGAGCTAGAAGCTCCTTAATGATCTGAAAGCAGAAAAGGAATCATAGAAACATATGGGAGTACTTTATGTTCATATGAAAATAAATCAAAAAGACTGTCTGAAAAAACCCATAGAAGTTCTTATTGGAATAAGGAAGAGAAAGCAACAGAAAGGGTTCATAACTATACTTCAATAACGAAAGCAAAAGAATGTAAATAGAAGAGAGACCAAATTATAAAAAAGAAGGGTAACCTATTCCACTGCCTTTTCCCTTAAATCTTTACATGAATGAAAAATAATGAAGACCCAATTAACATAATTAATTTAACAAGCATAATTAAATGCACAGAAAAATAAAATATGATAAAAGAAGATGCAGATCAGTCAAATGAGCAATGGGGCAGAGATGGAAAACATTCACTTTGCAGTTTTTAAGAAATTAGCCATTGGAATTCTGAATATTGCTAAGCATTTATCTAAGTATTTATCAAGGACCTGTAGGAGAAGAAAGAAAACCCAAAACAACCAATGAAAACTTCTCATGCCCAGAGAAACACCTAGTTAAATTAATAACTTTAAAAATAAGTATTAACCATGATATCTATAAGCCTCCAGAAGATAAAGTAGTAAATGAACATATGTACATCTGTCAGAAAGAACTCATGTCAAGACAGTCTACTTTCCTTCTACAACAAGTCAATTGCATAAAAGGGAAGTTGCAGATATGATATATCCTGACTTAATTAAAGCTTTGGACACTATTCCATATAATATTCTCATTAAAAAGCTAAGGCAGGAGATGTAATCACAGTCTGATGGGCAGCCAATCAGTTAAGAAATTTCTCTCAGCGAACAATTACCAAGGATTGCTGTCAGAGGGGGAGAGAATTTCAAGTAGGATTGGATCAGACACTGGAAGGGCTGAGACCTACCAAGCATTTTCACCAGTTGCACTTATAATGACAAAAACAAGACCAAATTTGATAGTTAGATTAAGGGCAGAGGGTTTCTAAGCACACTAGAAGCTGGAATAAAAATTAATTTTAGACTAGGGTTTTAAAATTCCAGCCACTGTTTGGAATTCCTGGAGGCAAGCACAAAGTGTTGTACCTGGAAAACTGCAAACACAGTCATAATATAGGATGCAAAAAGGTAAGCAGCAGCTGAACAGATATAGATGCAATAATTGTGCACAATTCAGCCCCAGTGAGCTCCAAATAAGAAAGAAAGAAACTAGAAATAGTTTCAGTAGAATCAGTAGAACCATTTATTTGAAAGTTTTTAAGTACAGAGATATTGCTGGTCCAGTTTGTTTAGGTGTAGTTGGTACTGACAGAGCTCAAAGAAGGAACTAAATTACTTGACTTTTCTCCTTTGATGCCATCTATTTGAATCTGTCATTTGATATTGACCACTATAGATGAATCAAGTACAAGCAAGTAATATATGCCACTTCTAATATCAGAGATTTCTAAACTAACAATTGCTGATGAAGCCACCTCAGGCTTTTAATTTATTTGAATCATTGGGATGAATTCATTAGAGCAGGAGATGCAAACTCACTAGCTGGAGTCTTTCAAATGTATAAATAAAAATATATCTAAACAAATGGACAATTAATAACTGCGAGGAACAGAATATAATTCTGAAATAGAATATATTATATAATTCTGAAACCCATCATATTAAACTATGAAGGAGATGCAGATTGAATCTTTTACATTACCTGAATTTCTCAGATAATTGGGAAAACAATTTTATCACAAAGGAGGTATGTGCAAATTTGAATCAGGTTGCCCATATGCTTCCACACCAATTCTGAATAATGTGAGTTCTGCTTTGGTGCTCAAACAGTGTGGACAAGCTGAGACGTTCAGCATCATACTGATTACTCTTATGTGGATATCCAGTCCAAGAATCACACTTCAAAATTTTTTCCCATAAGCACACAGAAACACTTAGTAGGGGGAAAATTCCTGTTGATCTGGAACCAGATTTAAAGCAACCGTCTGGAGCTAAAGAAATGGCACTCCTGTGAGTTTCACTACATATGAAACATTTCTGCACAAACAAATACAGTTTCATTTACCAGAAAACACTGAAGCTTAAACAGAAGGAAGCATACTGGTAAATGCATGATGGAACAAGAAATTTAAGAAAAAATCCTCTAAAATATCAGAGAGAGAAAAATATCTGAAAGATACTCACAGTGCTCAAATTTATATAGCAGTAGACTTAGTGCAGCTGCAATCAAAAGCTCATTATTGCACCCAGGAAAATCACCAGAAACACTTCTTCTAGTATAAGTAAAGTGGGATTTAATTTTTAAATTATGTCCTTCTGAAGATATATTTCTACTCTTGGGGGAGTAATTACATAAAATGTTTTACTCTGGTTCCAACTTTGCATTGGTACCTGCATTTGTGCAGATAAACGAACCACACACCTCTAAGAGCTCAAGAACATGAGAACACCTGTAGCTTTCAGAGGCAAGGCAGTTAAGCTATTACTATGCTACACTGGAAAAAGAGCTTTGTGATTTATAAAATTACATTTTGAAATAGACACAGGTAATCAGAATGTCATTATATGTAACTTTATTGTCTTCTTATTGTTTTCTACCGAAAAGCATTAGTTTGCTCTTTCTCACTTTCTGTTATTTGCATCCTCAGTGAGCTCCCTCAAAATGTGGGTGCAAATTTCGTTAGACACTTTTTGGAGTTGATTCTTTGGTAACCCAACAGAGAACCAAAACCCCCATACATTTGGGTATAGGTTGTACATCACCAGGAACTTCTACAGAAACAAATATTTGTCACATGAATGTGTTATAAAATGTCAAAATGTCACCTAAAACAAACAACATTTTTTTATTTGGCACCTTGATTCTTTATCTTCAAATGCCAAAGTCTTTCAGCAGGAAAATACGATAGTACTAGTTTCTGTTTGATCTAATATTCTCGTTGGTTATAAACTTCAGCTTATTTTCATAAAGAGGTCCGACAGCTGTAGTGTCTTGCTTTACAAGACATTACACATTTTCCTGTGTATTAATATTGCAAAAAACATAACTACCTCTATTTTCTCATTAAGGAAGTCACGTTTGTTATTATATCATTTTCAGATAAAGTATAAACAAGAATTTCACTACATTTGAAGTGGATGCTCATATATATTTACTCCATTGCTTGTCTCCCCATATCAGATCTAATAGCTAAATAAAAATAAAAAATAAAATTTGATGTAAAATTAAAGAATAACCTGAACACCACTGTTGTAAATGAGAAAACCACTCTACTTTTCCTTGACACTGCATTAGTGCTCTTGTATCATGGCAAAGAGGAGAAAAAGATATTGATAACCTCCCATATGGTGCAATATGAACTATTTATGCAAAATGAAGCAGTTATTGAATTGCACAGAATAGGTCTGTTTACCCAACTCCAGCTTTGAACAATTTGTTCCAATTCAGGTAAAGGTAAAAGGACATGTAAACTCAAGTGCAATAGAAAACACAAAATACACTGCAAATACACTTTATGAAGTGAAAAAAACCTCAACAGACCTACTTAGATGAAGATGTTCAGTTTCATTTAGCCAGAGTACAGAGAAAAAAAAAAGGCATCGTATTTCTATGTTTTATCTAAAAAAATCCACCACAGTTAAAATACCTTCATAACTACTAATTTTGGCAAGTACATGAAATTATTCCATTGCTTACTACAACATAAATACAGGCGACAGTCCTAGTAAAAGGTAACTAGCATATCCAATGATCCATGAAGCACATAGCATTCAGTGTAAAGTTTAATTACCAAAGTCTCCAACTAGGCTGGATATTACATTGAGATTTATGAGACAAATAAAGGATTATGATCCTGAATGTACTTTTGGTACAAACATATTTTCTAGACTACCCAGGTAGACTGAGAAACATAAAAGGTCTTCACGATGGTATAGAACAAATCAGTTCAATCATATGGCCAGGCTGTAGAGTCAGAGGGCTTTCACTGTCACTAGCACTGCTAGTGCAGCAAGAGTTATTACTTAACAGAGAAATTCATCTATACAAACTGACACAATTAATCCAAACCACACTGCCGATCCTGCCTAGTAGATTTTGAGTCTTACTCATCTTCAAAGTCACATCCAGAAAGAAGACATTAAAATGAAATAAACTTGACTGATCTCATGAAGTTAAAAACAACATTTACTATTGCACATACTAATGTAAATTCTAAATTGCATATAGAGAAATTATTTCAGAAGATATTCTATTTACTTAGATCAATCTATTTTTTTAAGATCTTAAAAACTTAAATGGCTGCTACTTATCCTTCTTGTAAAGCTAGTATAAATTTTTTTGTTACTTTGAACAAACTTTCAATTGAATTTGCAGATGAAAAGAGAATGGACATGAGCAACTTACTGAAATGAATTGCTGTGCTCATGTGATAAAGCCTTTGTGAAGGTAAATATTATCTAGGCTGATAGAGCAAACACATAGAAGCATATGAAATACTCTGTGATTTCAATAACTCAAATGCTTTTTGTTCTCTGAATTTGCTCCTGTAGTTTTGAGTGTCAGAATCCACTGGAGTAGTAGAGCTGGAAGTACCTAGCATTTCATATTGGGGAGCAGATTTTAAGTCTGAAATGGGCAGTGCAGCAACAAGAATCTCTTGCTTTTGAAATAAATTGTTTCAACTTCTCTAGAACCAATTTCATTCGCCCTTGTGCACAAATACCAAAATAATTAGAAAACATTTGAATAAAAAGTTGTTATTTTCTTGCAGGTCAAGAACAAATCAGGACAAAGTTTTAGAATCTCAAAAGGAAAGTATGTGCACTAAAAAGGTCAGAAATACTTTTAATGAAAGTGTGCTCATTTACAACACAGGAAAACACAAAGCGCAAATAGTGTAGAATTGATGAAAATTTTACTTTCACGAGACCACAATGCCTTCTACTACAAACAAGCCTCCCTTTTTTGATCTAATCACCCTAGCTGGATTTCTACAGGCTGTATATCACCAGGAACACATGATATACTCTAACCAATAGGAAAGCAGAATTCTTCAGTCACTTGTTTCAAAGGTGATTCTACCCCTCGCTTCTGCTCTCCTGACACCGCAGCTGGAGGACTGTTGTCAGCTCTGGGGCCCCCAAAAGAAGCAGGACAAGGACCTGTTGGGGTAGGTCCAAAGCAGGCTGTGAAGATGATCAGAGGGCTGGAGCAGGTCTCCTATGAGGAGAGCTGGGGTTGTCCAGCCTGGAGAAAAGGCTTCTGGGTGATCTAAATGCAGCCTTCTACTACCTGAAGGGGGCATGCAAGGGAGCTGGAGAGGGACACAGGAGCTACAGGACAAGGGGGAATGGCTTAAAACTGAAATAGCGTGGGTTTAGATTAGATATTAGGAAAAAATTCTTCACTATGAGGGTGATGAGGCAATGGAACAGTTGCTCAGAGCAGTTATGGATGCTCCTTCCTTGCAAGTGTTGAAGACCAGGCTGGATGGGGCTTGGAGTAACCTGGTCTAGTGGAAAGTGTCTCTGCCTGTGTCAGGAGCATTGGAACGATATGGTCTTTAGGGTCCCTTCCAACACAAACCATTCTAATATTCCATGAATATAATAAAAACATTACTAAATAAAAGACCACAGAAACATTCTTAAACCATAAAAAATAAGGTCATACTTAATAAATAGAAAAAATATAACACCCACTGGAAAAAAAAAAATTAACCAAGCTTGTTGAGGAAAATCAAATATTTTGATCATGAATTAAAGTCTTCCCAAATTAAGAAATTAAAATTAACACCATTAAATACCTTTTTGCATTTCTTATTAGACACCCTAGAAGTATATTCCAAAGACTTCCATGGCAAAAGAAACATTAATAAAAATGTATATTTGTGTAGCCTAGCCTTTTATTTCTCAACAGAGTATTATACCAGTTTTAACCACCTTTAGAGTCAGAATAAATTTCAGTAATTTTGATTTTCTGGGGATGAAGTTACCATAAAAACAGAGAGAAAAACAGATTTGTAATTTGAAGCTGAGAGAACAATACTTTCCATGCTAACAACCACTAAAATTTTAAAGTGAAATGCTGATTAAAGAAAAAATTAAGTATTTTACAGTTGCACTGATATACTGAAATATCTTTTGCAGCTATCATTGGGAAGAAGAAAGTTAAAAAATGGAAACCAAAACTAAAGTTAGATTAATGAAAGAAATAAAAAATATTTAGCCAAAAAACCCCTTTTGATCTGAAAATGCAAATCAGGACTTCAGATCTGTTACCTGTGTAATGCTTTCTGATAAACATCTTGTTCTAAATACTGTAACACCTATGTTCTTGTATCACAATGGCAAATCAAAAAGGGTATTTTTCAAAAGTGGTTCTGCAGGAAAAGTTTTAGAAATGTAGATTTTTAAAAGTGCACCAAGCCAAATGTGTTTCAAGAAAACCGAGCAGCTCTGTAACGCATCTAGCAAACAAGCATGCTCCAGAAGCACCAGAGCACCAAATGCAGTTCCTCTGCTCTTCTTCTGCACTCCTTCCATGCACACTTTATTATACCCAAATTTCTGATTTAAAGTCCAAGTACGCCTGTAAGTACTAACTCACCTAATTCTGCTTCCAATACCAAGAGGCAACTCTCTTCACCAGCAATGTATAAGCAAGAAATGTTTCCCCCTCTCTAAGCACAAAAATTAGAGTTTTAGGAGTCCCTGTGGCTGCTCTGGAGGCAGAACCAGGCAACCTAGACAGTGTCATATCTTGACTGATTTCTGATCAAATGATTCAGACCTTCCAAGAACACCTTTCAAAGAAAACTGGAGCAGTCAGTGAGAGTGGGATTAATCTGACCAAGAGCTGATACCTGCAGTATTCTGTGACATCTGCCTCTATCATTGATTTTACAGTCAGCAAAGATTCATCTGACATTATAGAGTTCTTTAAAAATGTCAGATGGGCAGACTTGAGGCACGGTGTGGGAAAACAGCAGAAGAATGGCAAGGATTATAGCAAACACACTCAAGTGACTTGCAGAGGGGGTGTAGAAAAACATGTATGTCATACTAATCATATTTTAGTCTTGTGTGCTCGACAAGTGGAACATGTGTGTTTAGGTAACCTAGGCCTGCGATACTCGGAGGCACCCTGTTGAATCTGCCTGAGCATCCTGCCCTGCTGTGGGAAAGATCAAAGCCCAGTGGTTAAGTGAATTCACACAGTGCTTGTGTGAATCCCTGGAAGCCATATGGAAACAGCAGGCCCAGCCACCCTCTGGCATGGACCAGCCTCCATGGTGCCTGTGTCCCCACCTGTGTGCCTCTGCCCAGGTGCTGCTTTGGGGATCCCCCAGCTGGCGAGGTTAACAAAAATAAATTCACACTTTGCATTTCATCCATGGCTTTGTGTTTGTTCCTGTCTCCTGTCGATCCTGACACATGCACGCTGCTATTTCCCTTTGTTGCTTGTAGTGGGGAGCCTGGTGCAGGATGTTAGACTATGGCTAAAGGGAGTGAAAAGAGCAATTGCCACACGAAAAACTGAACTCATGAGGAATATAGAGAGGGAAGGAGTAGTAAGAGAATGAAGCAGGAAGAAAGGATGAGAATGAGTTTTGGAGGGCAGAACTGGAAACAGAAAGAGGAATAAGGAAAGAAAAAGAAGAAATTAATAAGAAAGTTCCCTTGCTTGAAAAAAACCCCAAATCATCCAAAAGGTTAATAAATTACATTTATTCAGATTCCTAATTGCTTGAATTATTCAGTTTTTACAGTCCTATTGGTGTTCTCAGCACTTAAGAATAAAGCTGAGGCTCCGTATATGAGAAACTCATAACTTTTATTTTTCTTTCCTTTTTTTTCCCTTGGTTTTTGTTTTTCTTTTTTTTTTTTAATTACTGGCTATCTTAGGAAGATACGCCTTTCCATTTGCTAATTCTTCCCATCCAAAAGTACATAGGAAAATACACTCAGTTTTTTTCAGCACAGTAAAAGAGTCACTGTTCATATGACGAAGATGCTCTCTTGACACTAACATAAAAATCTTAAAAGAACCAGGAAAAAAAGAATTCACAAATAAACAAGGACTTTAAGGTTGATCTTCCTAACCACAGTAGTTTATTTCTTCACTAACTGCAATAAATTCAATTCCTGACTGGCTAAAGAAGGTAAAAATAGGGGTTTGGTAGTTAAGCAAGGATTCAAAGGGTGGTTTTGAGGGAATAATTTTACATTGCTTGCTGTAATTGAAGAAAGAGGTTGTTCCTGGCGTATAAAGAAAGCAATGTGAAAATACTGCAAAAATTTAAGGTTCTGCAAGGTGGCCAGTCAGTAAAGCACCCAGAGTTCTGGATGGGTGCATTTTCATTAAATCAAAGTAAACAAGCCACAGCAGGGCCAAGTGTGAGTCAAGCTGTAGGCAAGCTTGACATATGAAGTTCGAAGGTGAGTCTGAGGAAGTCTGAAGTTGCTGAAGAAGGAGGAAAGATAACAAAGAGAGAAGCCTGGGGTAATATACTTGGGGGAGAAAGAAGGACAGTAACTGTGTCTGCAAGATGATGAATTAGCCTACAGCGGTGAGAGATGCTGGTGTACAGGCTGGAGGAAAGATGGTATTGTCAGTATGTGGCTGACATACATAACTCATCAGGCCTCAGGAATGGTGCTCACACTTTACATGTTTTTCTTATCCTTATTTTTACCCCAGACATGCATAAAAAAATACTCTTCTGAATTTTGAAGATTCATTTATGGGTCACTGGTGACATTTTGCATTTTAAAGCAATATAGTCCATTTATTTTTTAATCCTGTAACTGGTGAATTGTGAAGCAGCTGAGTAATCAAGACACTCTCATTTTTGGAAACAAGTTTAGGATTAAGATTATATCTGTAGAGATTAGTAACAAAAAAGTTCTTCAGTCTTGTATTCCAGGAATTCTGCAGGCTGGGACTTGTGGAGCAGAGGACAACATAATGGAAGGGTTTACAAAACATATGCAAAATGGAAAACAGATTAAAAATCTTCATCTGTAACTAACATTACAGAAGCGATCATCCTGGACTGTGTCACTTCCAGTGCACTTATTTTCCCACATTTTTTTTTCTTTAGACTGACCAATAAATAAATAAAAACTTTGCTAAAAAATCTAGGCTAAAATAGCACTTGTGAGCAAGAGGTAGGATGGCTTGTTAAAACACTTTTCCCCCAGATATTTACAGGAAAAAAGAAAATACACAGTTCAAATGTTCAAGTGATCTAGTAAGTACAATTGTGATGTGTTTTTATCTAAAATGAGAATATAAGTGTTTATATTAAAACTATTAAGTCTAAGGCCATTTATCTTATGACTGCTTACATATATGTACCTTAACTCACAGTGAAAATTATGAACACAGCTGTAGGCAGAGAAAAACTAGCTTTATGTATCGAAATCAGGCTTTTTATAAATCACTAGAATACTGCCAGAATGGCAGGTTTCAAGGCATAGTTAATTCAATTAATTGTCAAATGCTTTTAGAATTTAGATACATAGAAGCATTTTGCAGGTCATTAACTGCTTGTTTCTCACCAAAGGGGCGCTATATTAAATAGTAAATAAATTATATTAAACATATTAAGCTCAAAATTGATTAAAATTATAAAAGACCTTATTTTGAATACATATGTGCTTTTGCTTGAATGTCTTCTGCAAGAAAAACAGCCTTGTGCTGTTTCTGTGTCAGCAAAGACACCTGACAGGAGACTTTTTTCAACAGCAAATTAAACTTCATTCTCTGTGTTTACAAGGGATGAGTTAACTGCTGGAGATATGGGATATCTGTATATCAAAAATGCACTAGTTTGATAAAATAGATGTAAGCATCCTGACTGTCAGCTAATAACAGCAGCAATGTTCTCATGGAAAGTATGCTTTTAAAATAGGGGTTTGCATACAGAAAGTATTCATAAACAGGTCCCATTTCAGATATTTCAGGGGTTTATCATTCTAAGTCATTCTGTATTTCAGCATTGTGTTTTTGCTAACATGATTATGCAAGTGAAGCACAGCAGAAATGCATACATTCATCCTTGAAATTCTTAATATATAGCCCTTAAGTCCCATTTTTTCCCATGCCATTCAACATTGCTTCACTGTAGCATTCAGCTTTACATTCTTGACAATTAAGGCTGACTTGATAATTATAAGCCAGCTGCTGCTTAGTTTTCAATGGGAATTCAATAGTAAGTGGGGCGGCCCTATTGATCTATGAAACAAATAACTTCTCTTTTTCCACAGCTGTCAAACAAATATACCTAATTCAACAAAAAATGTCAGCACAGACTTAAGCAGATTATTACTGACATATAATGAAATATTTAAACTTGACTGCTTAAGACAAAGCATGTGCTCAGTTCAGCAGCTAAGCAGACAACTAAACAAATAATGTATTAGCCTTTCTTAGGTTGTCGGTTGACCAGCAATTTCACAGCTGAATTTTATATTTAAAAGTGCATACATTGTTCTAGGTCCAAGGCCTGGCAGCTGTGTACTTCAGAATGTCTCCTGATACCCTGTGGAAGATTTCTGTCATTGTCCCCATGGCCCAGTAGGTCAACAGTGAAATATACAAGTGCCTTGTGATAATTTTAAGACCCTTTGACTAACTCACAAGCCTAACTTCTATATAATGCTGCATCAGCAATATTTTTGCTGCTCCCATGGCACCTCCTTCTTCTACCCTGTTTCCTTTGTGTGTGTTTTTGGTTTTGTTTGTAGTTGTTTTCTGTTCTTCTTGTTGTTATTTTTGTTTGTTTGTTTGTTTTAATAACCTCTCCAGTACTGAATTTCCTCCAAGAATAGATTATTTCACCCTCTTCTAGTAAAGGTGCCAATAGGTAACTTGCTTATGCTCAGCTACTGAAATACTGAAATGTATCCAAGAGTCTGAGAGTTATATGCATTCCAGACACAGAGCACAGCAGCTACAATTCTGCAAGTGATTTTCTTTCCATCTTCACAGCCTTACTGTGCTTTGGGAACAGCCAAAGCTCTGACATGCCTGAATTCTGTAAGACTGAAAGGCTCCAGTATCACCAGAGCTTTAATAGGGATGCTACAACTGAACAAACTGCCATTCTGTACAGATCTTCTGAGAGCTGCAGCAATTTTCATTGATCATCACACACTCTCCAAGGCTATTCTACCAAGCCTCATCCTTACTAGCATAAACTTGTGCTGCGTTATAAATGAAGTCCACAGATATTTAGGGACAAGTGGCAGTGGAAGCAGAGAATGATTTGAAGGACTTTTCAAGATATTTAATACTTTTCTATACAAGAAATACGAACTATATATTGGTCTTAATTTATTAGTTACTCAGGCTCCTGAGTTACTCAGGTGGTTACTGACCACCCATTCAGCCATCTTATACCTTAAATATGCAGCTCTGAGAAGAAAGTTAGTAATCAAAAGAGTCATAAGTGGTAGCATATAACTGTTTGATTTAGACTTTTACAAAGCCTACTCAGTTGAAGTAAGACAAAAGAAAGGAAAGCACAGTGGGAAGAGAGGAAATTAATTTGTAGATCAGTTTAGCACAAGATCAGTTTGTCTTGTGCATCAGTTTGAGAAACGAGACAAAGGACAGAATGGATTTAGATATCAAGCTTGGCTAAGAAACGGAGATGTTCTGTTTCAGGGTTATGTTTAATTCCTACTATATGCTTAATTCCAAACTTTATTTCTTTGCATTAACACCACTTTTTTTCCTCATTAAAAAACTAAACTGGAAAATAACCCACTCATTGAAGCTTTGATATGCACTCAGAGAGCAGCCCTTGAGCTTGCCTTTGTTACGTGATGTAAACATCCAGATGTCTTTTTGAGGATCAAGGCTGTTTCCCTGCTCAGTGCAGTAAAATGGCAAGAGACACAAATTGACTGGAGGGTAAACAAAACATGTTGATAAACAGAACATTACTTTGTCTTTTTGTTTCTCAAATACAATAAAAACACAAAAATCACACATTAAGTGTCCAGGCTTGGATTATTGAGTCATTGAAGGAAGTACTTGTTTTGCACTCAGTTTGAAATCAATCCTTGGGAGCCGATGAAGGTAGGACAAAGCAAAGTCAGTACAGCTTCTATCCAAGAGCCAGCAATCCCATTGCTTTAGCCAGGGCTGTAAGTTCAAACATTTCAATGAATCCAAACCAGACAGGCTGTTGTCAGCATCCTAAATTTCACCAAGAAACCTACTGGCAGCTAGCATAATAAGCTTCTCCTTTTAGTGTTTCAAATAATTTTCAGTAAAATTAATGTTGCTAAAAGTGAGATTTTAAGTCTAGTAATCCACTGAATGGTCTCTCCAAATGTGGTGTTACTACAAACGTCTCTTAAACTTATTAGGGTATATACCGAGAGGCCATGCTTTAGGTCTGATTATCCGCATTAACATTTCTCAAACTGTAAAAATGTAAACTATAGGAAATACCAAACATATTGAAGTCATGTAAATGGAATTATTCACTGAACAGAGCTGTTGTCTCCATGCACTTCCTTTTTTCATTCTTATTCCTTAAAAACAGAACCAGAATAGGTGACTGAATTTTGCTTTTGGTTAATGTGTTTGTCTGTTTCTCTTGTACCATTATGGATAAACAACCATCTACCCTCTCAAAGAAAGAATGATTACAGAGGCCAGTGGAGACCTGTTCTACATTAGACTTTAATCCAGACCAGAGCATTCATCTGGAAAACAGAATCAGCTTCAATGTTCCTGTTCTGAACTAAGTGAAACAGGGACTGAAGGATCTCTCACATCTGAAGGAGAGCTTGTCAATCAGCTATGGAGTATATTCATTTTATGAAACATTAATAAGCACATTGTCATCTGAATCCCTACATTTCCAAGATATGTTTTCTTTTCAACAGGTCTGACCTTTTCTTCAAAAATTAACCTCAACCTAAACTTTTAGATGACTCCTTCAAAATTAATATTCATTATAGTCACTTCTCCTGAGGAGAGACACTGTATCAATGTTATTCCACCAGAAATTAGAGCCAGAAAAAAGCTTTCCAGAAGTTTAGTACAGCTAGGAAGCTTAATTTACCACTGTATGAGCAATTACTTACTAGATAAATTATGCAGCATTTATTAATAAATGTGTTACCTGTTCAAACAAGAAGCAAAATCCTCTATTGTGCATATTTTAGTAGATGAAGTATGATACATTATGTGGCAAGGAAACAGAAAGAAGAATGGCGGGAGGTAGGGCACTAAATTCAGGGTGAGACAGGAGAGATGTTTACCAGAGAGTGAAAAATGTTCCATAAGGAATTGGTGAGTTAAAGAGAACATCAAAGCTGTGAATATTTACAATGCATTTATCTCTTTCTAAGCCAGTCAGAGAGAAAGATCCTGACATTTTTTGGAATTGCCCTGCTGTGTTCCCACATTTTAGTTTGAAAGCAATTATCATTCATTTCTACAAATTATATTAAAATGTTGCTTCTGTTAAATAGTGTCACTTTTGCTCCATAAATTCCCTTTGTCTTCACTGTACATTTGATCACTTTTTAGATCATACACCTTATTAAGAAGGTCTCTGTGGATTCAACCAAAACATACTAGATGTTATTTGAAATTTAAATTTAGTAAACAACCAATCACTACAAAACAAGCATAAACATTCTGACCAGAGTTTATACCTTATATATTTACTACACTGAAAAAGGAAAGATTTAGATTAGACATTAGGAAAAAATTCTCCATTATGAGGGTGGTGAGGCACTGGAACAGGCTGCCCAGAGCAGTTGTGGATGATCCTTCCCTGAAAGTATCGAAGACCAGGACAGATGGGGCTCTGAGGAACCTAGTCTAGTGTAAGGTGTCCATGTGTGGAGATACAGTTAGAGAGCAGAAGTCAAAGCACTGCTCAACTCATGTCAGAAGTAGATAGGCTAACGCTGTTAGGCCGCAAACCATGGCAAGCAAAATAGCTGACAGAAAGCAAAAGCATGTTTGGTATGTACCTGTGCTGGTCAGTGCTAGCTTTTAGTTTTGCAATGTTATTAGGATACATAGATATGGTTGTTATAGTGATTACTGCTTATATAAGGAGTTATTTTTAGTTACTGCTGAAAAGGTATAAATACTCAGCTCTGTATCAATAAAATCGGCTTATTGCACCCAAGCAGTCTGC
>VYZT01004122.1:0-25041 GCA_013400735.1 Pomatostomus ruficeps | reverse complement strand
CCCCCCCCCCCCAATCCCCAAAAACCAAAACAAAGCATTTTGAAATACGCATTTCCTATTTCAATAAAATTTCACTTCTTCAATTCGGTTGTCATATGACCCTCACTATTGTTTGAGTAGAAATTGAGACTTTAAAGATAGACTGAGAGTGAATTTTGAAGAGGGAAAACCAGTGAAAAAGAGGTTTTTGCATCCGTAAAGAGCTTAAACATTATTTTTCGTGGCTATAAAGCACCACAGGTTCACATTTTCCCCCTCTTTTTTAGATCATCTCAAAATGAAGTTCCAGAACTTCTGCCTTCCTTACAGAGTTGTCCAGATTTGTCAGTCATATGTTATGATTTCTTTCCACATTATTGTCATAATACCTTAATTTAACTTGAGTTTTGAGTTCTTTTTAAAGCAGTCATTTTGTTGCCTGCAAGGCTGGATTTGCTTTCTTGGTCATAATGCTTCAACCTAATTTTGCTTAGTAGATAATTTGTCTTCATGGTGTCAATTCTGTTTTCTTCTGATTGGTTGTGTTTTAAAACATTGCTTTGATTCTTGCAAATATGTTTCTTGGTCATTCCCAGATTTTTGCCTTTTTAAAAATCAGTTCTTAGCTGCAAACTGAGAACCTTAAAGACTCTTATATTTCCTCAGCCATAGCTCCTCCTTGGAAATTAATTAGATGGAATAATGTCTGTCATTAATCGGCTTACTGCAAATTGTCCCTTTAACTCTATTTAGTGGACTATCAACAGCCCCTAATTTGCTCATTAAGCAATGGGGTGTCCTTAACTGACATGAAACCTTGTCCAAGGGATCCTGTAATAACACAGTCTTCCTGCCTGGAAAGAGCACTTCCCCTCTTTGTCTAGAATGTAGCATGAATGGATGTGTGTCCACACTGCAAGAGTAGGCAAGACAACCGCGCTGGGTTTTGATACACACAGGAAAAGCAGCAGGTACAGAAACCAGGGCTCACAGAGCTGCATTTAGCAAAAACACCCCCGTCCTGCTGGCACAGGACCAAAGCTGCTGAGGAAGAGAACACTCCAGGTACATAGTATGATTTTTAAAAGCAGTTTGCTTGTATTGAAAGAACAGCATATCTTTTCTGGGTGACCAGCTAAGCTGAGCACCCACATGCATGAGGCAAAGATTATGACTGGCAGAGCCCTGCATCTTGAATTCCCTTGGGGCTTTTCAGGGGAAAGCCTCATGTACAGTCTTATGACTCTGGTGGAAGCTCAAGATTCCTCCCTCTTCTCTTTTCCTGTCCTTTCTCTGCAGCAGCAACCTTCACTCCCCACAGATGGAGCTTTGCTGCTCCTTCCAGCAGGGGACACAAATGTTTCATGGAGGAGTGGTGACTTTGGTGGGTTTCAGCAATGGTCATATCTGGAAATCCTAAAAAGCTGATGAATGTTAAATTACCATTTGCATAACTAATTTAAGGAATGGGTCAGTTGGGTGGGTTACTTGTTATAAAGGGCTGAGTGTATCGCAGGTGTGTGATAATGGCTGCCACACCCTGGATGTGCAGCGCTGTCAGGAACAACTCTGAGCAGAGCATTCTGTTCTGGCCTGTAATTCCCCCTGCATGAGAATGATGGGGCCCAGTCCTCAGTGGTGACCAAAAAGGGCACGGTATATGGTCTTCTGCTCACCAGTCTGCTCAGGGCTGTGCTGGAGAGCACTGGCACAGCCTATGCTTGGAGCAGCTGGTGTGTGCTGCAGCCTCCTCCTGGGACCCCACACACTGCCATTAGCTGGGGGTCTTGCACCATGGAACCTGAAATGGCAACACTGCAAAGCCTGCAGTGCTTTGAAGTTGGAGGAATTAAGTTTAAAGTCTGTTTTAGGTTGATGGAGCAGTGTAAAGTGACTGTGCCATGGGCCAGGATCAAGGGCAAGGTTTCAGTCCTGGCTGGGAGATGCCTGTGTAACTTCCCCTATCTGAGTGCCTAAAAATAGTACTTTCTTATTCACCATGAATTACTTTCCTTCTGCAAATTTGTGTGCCAGGAAAACACATTAATGGATGCTAAGTAATATTTTTAACAACAACAACAACAACAATAATAACAACAATATTTTTAATATAGGAATAATTAAACAAGCAAAAAAAAGGGGGGGGGGGGGCAAAAGAAACTCCAAGTTTCCCATCTCCTATTATTCAAAGCTAAAAACCTATCTGTGTAAAAACTTCCATCTGAATTATCCCAGCTGGTATGTTGGGATATTTCAAGATCTCTGCCCATTTTTACAGCTCTGAGACACTTCTGTATTTTGTTCCATTTGGGCAAAAGGGTGAGGAATAGCAGTTTTTGTAGGTGTTTGCAGATCAGACCCCACTATTGGTGATTAATTACCAAAAGATTATAAACTCCTTGCAAGACAGCTTAGCTACTTTACTCCTTGATCTCTGTTGTCTTTGTTTGCCACTTTGTCTTTAACCTCTACAAGGACAAGCGGCAGGAGGCTGATTTATACTGTTTAAGTGATTTACTCTCTTTCGCCCTGTCACACAGACTTTATCTGATTTGTTAGTTACTCTTCTAAACAAGTCCAGGCAGGGCTTTCTAAGGTAAACATGAATGACATGCTCATAGAAACAAGGGTCAAAGACTTGCTACCAAAAATCCCCTAGTCGTATAACATTAAAGGGTGAGGGGGAAGTAAGAACCTTGAATGACTTCAGAACAGACTGTAAGAGTAAGCATGCAGCCATCCTGCACAGAAGGAAAGGATGCTGGTATTCCATCTAGGAGAAAGATGCCTCTGACAAATCCCATATCACACTAGATGCCACATCTGTGTCCAGCCTGCTGCAAACCCCTTTCCCACCACACTCTCAGATTACTTTGCAGGCATTTATGGAGTGAAGGATCAGCTGTGAATGGAAGGGGAGTGCTTGCTAGCAGCATTGCCCCCCAACACCTTCAAGCTGCTCCCTAGGAATGGTCGGAAGCTCCAAAGTAGGGTGCTGCTGGGCTGCAGTGCCATTAAAAATAAGGTCCCCCAAGAGAGACTGCAAGTGAGTTTGAGAACAATTCTAGGTCATCCAACCCTGGCCCACAATGGGTCAAAGTCTGGTCTCGGTCCTGAGTTGGATGGGCAGTGAGACAGAACACAGGCCCTGAGTTATGTGGTGAGAATAGGATTGCTTCCTTCTGAGAAGAAACACGGGTTTGCCGATGTTGCCCTGAGTTTTGCAGTTCTCAGTGTTTTCTTTCTGTAATACTTTCTCATACTTCTTCTGTAAACATAGCCATAGTTTCTTAGCAACTATCTATGTTTTTCCTAACTGTATGCGTGTTTATAATTCCAGTATACTGGGTGGAGAAATATGATTGATTGATGATTTGACCAGTGGAATTAGGAAGTGGTCATTTCTACCTCCAATCCACGGTGATTTGTAAAAACATATAAATAAAGGCAGAAGGTTCTGCCCTCTCTCTCTTTCTACTCTCTCCGTCTGCTAGTTCGGTGTGGTCCTTTATTGGCTCTCCTTAGGCTCCTCGGCCTAGTCGGCTGGCCTGACCCGTGCTACATGCCTGCTATAATCTCAGTAGAATAAATTGTACTTCCTTTGTACTCCAACAAGAGTAAGCTCTAATGTGCATGTGTTTTTCCCTGTTACAGCTTGCAAATGGAGAGCAAGCTGTCTTTGTATCCTGTTACTCAGCAGACCTTGAGACTGGTATATGGAAGGTGGAGAGCAACCCTTATCAGGCATTCCTTGAGGTATAAAGTGCTTTATAACGTTGTGTGAGATGAGAAAGAATTCAGGAACTTTGGTAATGGTTCTTCAAGAGTTAGGAAGACTTGGATATGGAGGAGACCTTGAAAACATGCAACCCATTACCTGGATATACGGAACCTCATTTTTCAGCTCTCAGAGTGGGATTAATGGGGTAGAGGGAGAGTGAAAAACAAAAACTATCATTAAAGGAAATATAGGAGTATTACCTTGCTGCCATGGTACTATTTCACAGGCATTTAGTTATCCATTGACCTGCACAGAGAAGCAAAATCACTTAGGGCTCTCTCCAAATGATACTGATCTTACAGCAGAATGTCAATAGTAAAACATGAAAGGGACATCAGGTTGGTTCCCTTGGCTACCTGAATGACATGGTTTCCAGGAGCTATGGAAGGCTTTTCTGAGAACCTGAAATATCCATCTTGAGGGATGACTGTTTAAAAAAAAATCTTCTGATCCCTCCAGAGAAGACAGATCATAAGAACTTAAAGCTGGACAAGAAAAAATAATTATGACATGAAGCTGAAGTGCTAAGTAGGCTTGACTTTTCATTTCTATAGTGACAGTGAGATCTTCAAACACATTTATTTAGACATGCACAGCCAATTTCCATTACATTAACCAGAATCTCCAGGGCTGTGTTTGTAGATTTTGATCTCTTAAGTTCTAAATACAATTTTTTTGAATGCTGACTAAAACCCCTTGAAATATGAAATTGATTTAAGGAAATCCTACTTCTTGGAAGAACAGTAATAATAGGTGCTGAGGTTCCTTGTCTATTAAGCAGTCTTCGCCTTTGCTGCTGCATTTATCATAGTCACCTTGGAAATTCTGCAGTACTGTCACTACCCACTCAGAACAAAACCTGTCATTTAAAACCTCTTTAAATGCAATTAAATGACATGGTGATCTCTCTCACTGAAAAGACAAGGTTTTTTTCAAAGACTCCTGTATTGCTGTTAGTCAAAACATAGTGCTGGAAATTAGCAGTGTTTCTAATCTTACCACAGGTGAGTTGCTCTGCTGCACTAACTTGCTCTTCAGTAAGTATGACTTTGATACTATTGTGCAGACACTGAGCTGACTGTCAATAAATAGCAAATTATGCATTGTATTGTAGTGTTATGTGAGTGGATCAAAATTTTTGAAAAGAACTTAATTCAGACAGATTTTTCAAGGCATGTTTTTATACATAAGTTCTCTTGCCTTAAAAAATGATTGTAAGCAGTATATGAACAAGTCACTAGTTAAACTTTTAAACTTGCAGTAAATTTAGTAATTTTAGGGAGACAAGCAAAGGTAAGGAAGTATAAATGTGCTTCTTTTCCTTAAATTAACTCTTACTTTGACATACTTCAGCAATGTCTGCTACATGGCAAAGCATGAAGGCTACACAGAGACTTTTAGTGACATTTATTCCTGTCATCCCTGCAAACTGACTTGCATATGTATGAGTGAGAAATATTACAAAAGAAGACCTAGTGAAAAGGATCCTGGATTCTAAAGGTTGCAGATACTTCTGGGTTTAAAATTCTCTAAGTATTTTTGTTAAAGGCTTTGACATAATCCTGTCTGGCTTTGCTGTGTGGAGAGTGGATCAAAGATGCAGACATATTAGCCTCTGAATTTCAGCCCTCCTGGGGATTAGTTTCCTAGGGATGTCCTAAAAGTTTTCCTCTAATACAAACACAATATCAGAGGAGCTGTTGACAGGGACTGAGAGTTTAAAATCTCAGTTTATACAAGCACACTTTAAAGAGTCAATTCTTTTGAGTGCAGTGTGCAGTATCTGTGGTTAAACATATCTCCCTTGTTATCATTACCAAATGCACATTACACTAAACAAATTATCATGCTAGACAGAAAGGGTATTTGAATTTATTTAAGAGATAAAATGAAGACAAATCACATTCAAACATCTGTGGTGCCTCCATTCGTCCTTCAACGCACACTAAAAACTGCTTCTATGAAATTTTGCACGGGCTGTTGGTTGTGCTGTACAGATCAGCCATTGCCATTGTTATGCACCAGTGGGGAAAGCAAACATATGTAATATATGGTAAAAAATGCACAGCAGATGAAAAAAAAAAAATCAGAGAATAATGCTGTGTACTTTCACAGTGAGATTTCTGCTCCAAAGGTATATTCTAACGACACCAGAAAAACTGTGCAAGTGATTATGAGGAATTTTCTCCTGGTTTTTCTTCTTAATAACACTGTGCCAAGGAACTGTACAGACAGTTCACAGGCTGCACAGTAGGTTTCTGAAGGTGGGGTAGCAATCCATTTTCCTGGGTGTTTTCTTGTTAGGTGTGGGGGGTCATGACTAGTCAATTTACACTATTCTACATGGCTTACTGCTTATGACAGATTTTTCCACAATCTACTGCACTTCTAGGATTTTGTTATAAGGAAGTGTTAAAGAACCTCCTTCAGGTACATGAAGAGATACCTGACTCCTTCTGGAGCTGGGAGGGCTGATCCTGGGAGATGCTGGTGCCTCTAATGCTGCTGAAGCCCTTCAGCTCCTGCTGAACCTGGTAACCAAAGAAGGGGTTCCACATATCATGCTTTTTCAAATCACTAGGGAGATGTGGCCCAGGTGTGATCATCATTTCTCCCCTTGATCATGTCACATTGACTTCATGATACTAGTTCTGTGAATAATTACTTGACAGGATAAATGAAGTTTTTACAGGCTATTGAAAACTATCCTTGGAAAGGTTTTTCTTAGGGAAAAAGCTTTGATTATCACACAAGCTGTCCATACAGCTCAGGCAGAAGATACTTTGAGCCTGAAAAGATGTTAAATCATTATTAATGAAGCTTTTGATAATTTAACTATAAAATAACAGAAGAGGTTATCAAATGACATGCAGTGTGTACCCACTATTGATATTGCAAAACCTTATAAAATCAATGTAAACATGAAAAAAGAAACTGGAAAATCTTTTGGAAGTGCTGAATGAAACTTCAGGTGATTTGAAATGGAAATCTATACTACACCAGTGTTATTTCTGTAACTCAATTCAGTTTGGGGTATTTTTTTGCAAAATATTACTGTTTCCAATAAATACAAAGCTCTGAGTTTTGGCTAGTGCTGTTCTCAAGCTGGTCAACAAGGCTTTTGTGATACTGTCAAGTGGGCACTCTTTGGCTAGAGATGCTGTTAAAAAAACTTCATATTGGGATAAGATGGGGGCCATTTGCACTGGGCCAAAATATGAATGGACTTTGGGAGATGGAGGGTGGAAGAGCGAGGTCAGAAGGACAGCTGTGACTTTGCCATGTCTCTTGAGATCTCATCACCAGCACAGCGTGCTAGGGCAAGTGGCTGGTGAACCACATGGACCCTGTTGCTGTCTGCCTCTCCACAGTGACAGGTGTGGGAACTGGCAATTAACTGTCGTGGTGAAAGTTAACTTTATTAATCTCTTCTTCCTGAAGCAGATGGGAAGCCTGTTGTTGACATAATTGAATACAAACACTTTGTCTAAAAGATGTCCTGATAAGATTTTTCTGTATATTCCCTTTTCTGTGTCGCTGAAATGCTAGAGTGTCTCACCAATGATCAAGGTTTTGTACACTCAAAGAAGTGTAATTACCTAGTTTTTCTTGAGGTGACATTTAGGGGACTTTTTCTGTAGCTTTCACTGCACAGTGAATGTGTGACTGAGAGTCAGAAATGTCACCTGTTTTATTTGGTGAAATACAAAGGAGAAGAAAACACTTAGGTCTGTGGCAATATCATCTGCGTATTCACTTTTTTAGCAGAGTATATTTGTGACTTCAGTACTCAGTCCTTTGTTACAGTTAAAGATCATCTCAGCTTTTCTAATCATTTTTTTCTGCTCAAAATGCTATTTTAATTTTTCTTCTTACAGTGACCAGAATTATGGATTTCGCGAAAGGCCACTGTATGAATTATCTTCTTTGACCTATCCTGTATTATTAAAACGTCTTCCTGAAAATGATGCACTGAATCTGTTTCTCCATATAAGTCTCCGTATTTGTAACACAACTATTTTAGCACAAATATTTTCTTTAGTATTTGCAATTTTTTTTAGTATTTGCAATTTCCCACTTTTGCCTATTTCCCCAATATTTTTTATTTAGTTTTATTTCAGTATTAGTCTGATTTTCAATATTGCTTTCTCAGAAATTAATATATTTTTCTAATACATTTGATATGATTTTAACTCTACCTTCTTGAAGATACATACCTTATTTGGATTCATTGGTTTGATGAGAGTCTATACATACTGAAGTTAAAAACAGACCTCTGAAGTACCAGAAATTTTTTATTCTTGCCACTGCTGCTTAATAAACTTTCGTTCTTCCATAATTGCCATTTGTAATTACCTAACCCTCAAACTTACAGAAATTCTCACTTAACTTAATCATTTCACAGTTCAATTATTTTTAAATACAGTAAGTGGCCTATAAATCTAGTGCCCTATAATTGATTCACTCAGTGCAATGTTTTCAATCCCATTCCATGTGGATTGCCAGTGGACCATAAATCAGAAGTAAATAGCAGAGCAGTGAGTGAGGTGAGTGTGTGTGTGCCTGAGGGTAGAGCATCACTGCTGGATGTGGCAGGACTCATTATATACAGTTGTATCCAGTAAATAAATAATATGGCCTGATAGGAAGAGCAAAGGTGGCCAGATAGAAAGAGCACATTATCCCTCTGTGATTCCCACTGCTGCCTTCCTAGTGTGTAAGTAAATATCTCTAGCAATCTAGGTCTCAGTCTTATACAACACCTTGAAGGTTACTGTCATCAGTGAACCACCAGATCTTCTGAATGCCTGTAAGTTGTCCTGGCAAGAGGCTAGTACCCAAAGGATTGCTGGCCCACACTGTCCAGGGATAACAAGCAGTTGATTAAGCGACAATAATGAGCTAGTAGGGGATGCAGGTGCAGAGGATGCTGAGTGAACAGGTGCACGACCTTGTACTCCCAACACTTGATCCTGGGCCAGCAGTGAGCATCTCGGTCCGTATCCCAGAGGACATTGCAGCACTTTGTAGGACAAACCAGCACCAGCCGGGGAGCTCAGCACACCCACTGAGGAATTCAGGACTAGCCAGACCCAAGGTCAGTCTGTCCTGGTTGCTGAATTTGGACATTCCTTTCCTGGCAAGCAAGTGACAGCGCTATGGAAATTATGGCATTAGTCTTACAGCACCATATGTGTTGCATGTACTGGAGCAGTGCAGTGGACACAATTGCAGTGCAGGGTGCTACCCATTGTTATTCAAATTGGGTTTTGCTTTCTTTAGTCCAAGATATTGATGTTGTTGTGTTTGCTGCTGTATTATGGATCACCCCATGCTCCGTCTGATAGACCTAGGTGTGTTTTGTGGCTTTCCTGGTGATGCTTGTAGGAAGTAATTCCACAGAGCCTCACTATATCTTTCCCAGACATCACATATGGCTATAACTAACCCAAACTGTTGTTGTGACCTAGCCAGTCAAACAAGATGAATCTTGTGTCACTCTTCATTGGCACATAATTTTTTTCTCTGAGAACCTCAGCAAGAGGAAGGTACCAAGAGGTCAAATCACAAATTACAGAGCATCCTGCAAGCCTTAGGAGTCTGAGTGTACAAGCTATGACAGATTGGCTCATTTCTCTGTTGTCTCTTGCTGTAGCAGAGAGAGACAAAAGGGTGGAAAATTTCCACTGTTTTTTGATTGGTACACATTTCTACATACATTTCTAATGTATGTGTTATGTGATGTCATCTGTCACCAGGAAGTCAAGTAGGTGAGACCTTTTTGGCTAGAAATGTAATATAGTGGTTTCAAGAAGTTTATCTGCCTGCTACTGTCTTCTCCAGAAACTTTATTCAACACCCAAACTTTTGAACAGTTTCAAACTGATATCTTTTTCCTCTTTGTTGCAGTTCCACACATTTATTTCCTTTCCTGAGCAAACACCTATATTTCTCTCTAAAGATATAGTAGTCCTAGTGTCAGAAGACCAACAAGAGTCCTGAAAAACTGTCAGATTCTGTTTATGTAAGAATTGCATAATCTGTAGATCTAAAGAAAGAGGATATTTCCTATGACAGGAAGGAGATAATACCAAAGACACTCAAGATTCACTTTTAGCCCTAAAAGGGCCTGGGACACAGAGTTTTTCAGTTGTAAGACTGATATTCAAGCTGAGGTTTTGAAACATATCCTCCTGTAAAGCTTTTTTATGTAGCATGGCCTATTTTTGTGGCTTTCAGCACTGCTCTCTGTCTCCACAGATGTGCCCAAGACATGATAACCACAGAGGAGATTGCCATTGCCCTCCTGTGGTTCCTCAGCATTAGGGACCTTGTGACAGGACATGTGCAATCTCTGTCAGCCCCTGGTAGAGTAAGAGGAGACAAGTGTCCATCCTGTGCTCTGGAGACAAATCAAAGCAGAAACCTGACAAGAAACTAGATTTCTCCAAAGCTCTCCAGGTTGTCTAAGTGGGAAACATATGTACTGACTATTTCTTTTTCAGAAATATTTGTCACTGTTTTGGTACATTTCTTTTCTTTTTTCAGCGTAGAAATGTCTGTAGACACACACACACATGTATATATGGCTGTCTAAACACAGATGTGTATTTATAGAGAATATACAGAAATCATGGATGTATTGCTTTTTCAGAACTCCCATGGATGTAACAGTAATGCTCTCAAATCTTTGTTGATAAATATGATACACCAGACTCCATGGATTATATCTATAATGGGATACAATCCATCATCCTGTCTACTAATAAATCATGCTTTAAATAGCAATAAGTATATGTATTTAAAAAAGGTGATCTTTTCTTGGTTTTTTTTCTTATGAATTAAGAATGTTAATGTTACCTCTGTGACAAAACCCAGCCCAAATCTTTTAGGTCTCTTTATGTGGTTTTAGTATATTAACATAGCTGTCCAGGAAGACTTGCCTTCCTAAGTCTGTATCCATGTTTCAGGACATGGATAAAAGTTTATAATGCAGGAATTTTTGAGAATGGTTGTACCTGAAACACATGCAGTGTTTAATTTATGAGACAAATCTCTTCAGTGCAGTTAACCTGCTTGCTTGCTTTTATCAGAAACTAGATTAGATTGACAACTGTGTTTTTCCATAGAAGCTGAACTATTAGACAATCTTGTTGTTTTCAAAGAAAGTAATTTATCCAAACTTAAAATGAGGAAACAAAAAACCTCAAAACTCTTCCCAAGTTTTTCATATGTAATGCTTTAAAAAAAGGTGATCTTTAACCAAGAATGATTATAGGAAAATAGTGTAAGAAAAGCTTTTTTTTCATTTACATGAGAAAATAGTATGTTTGTCATTATTTTTCCACTTTACAACCCATTTCAAGAGGTTATATGCAGTTGAAAATCAGACAGAGCATTGGTGTGAAAAACCCCAACACATTCAAAGGTATCTAACAGAGACCTTTTTTAAACTTGCATCTTGGCCAAATCACCTTGTATGACTTGCAGCTTCATGTTTAAAAGAATGTAGAAACCAAGCTAGTTTAGAAGGGGGAAGATCCGTAATCTGCCTTGTCCGACCTTTGGCTTTCATGCTAAATATCTATTTGTCTCTGCTCACAGTAGATTCTTTTTAAATGCTTTGAATTAAATCTGTGGTATTGACTTTTTTCTTTGTTTCTTCCTGAGAAAGGATATATTCTTAGGAATCTGATAGGACTTTCTTTTGCCACTAGGTCTGGTGTATTCCTGGGGTCACATGTGGGCTTACTGGTTTACTGTAATTAGTCCCTGTTTGGCTGATCACTAACACTCCTCTTAGTGGAGTCTCACCCAGGTTCTTCTCTGTGTCCTCCTGGCTTTTGATGTACAGACAGGTGGCACTCCAGCCTTCTTTTTGTGTTAGTTATAACACATGAAATATGGTACCAGATCAGATGAGTTATCCAGTGATCTGCTCCCAGAAAGGGCCATTTTCAGACCTTTCAGAGATGAGTGTAAGGATGTGATCTGATGGATGCATACAAAACAACTTCTTCAAAAAAGTAAAACCAAGGGAGGGAATAGCTGGTTGCTGTCCTGCACACTCAGAGTTAATGTCCCCCAAGTTATTTTAAGTGTAAGGTTCACCTTGAACCATCTTGACCCCAACAAAGACAGAGATCCTGGAATATTTCAGTGCCCTAGTCAATGCTGAATATCCTTTAGGAATATGGATTAAGTGGACAATGGTTGGACAGAGAGTCCCATCTGGTACCAATGCACTTAGAGAAATGCATAAGTGCATGCTGTTATAGCAGGGGATGAGCATCCCCTATCCCCCAGGACACGTTTCTATGAAAGCATATGCAGGGATAAACTGAGTGACATGTGCTTGACTTTCCTCAGTGCCCTTGGTGGCTGGGGATGGAGTCACTGAGCATCCACTGCACATCAGGCTTGGGTCACCCTTTTGCCCCACTGAGCAGTGAAGGAGAGCTCGGCCATGGCCTTTTGTGGGTAGCTGACATTGTGACTGCCCCTCCCTGGAAGCCACAGATGCCTAGCCCTAATTTGGGAGTGAACTAATACCTTGTAATCTATTTCTTCTTTTTTTCCTTCTGTCCCCTGTCTTTCATGTCAAGATCCTACTACCAGAAGGCAAACAGTTCCCAAAACACCTGAAATGTGACCCAGAAGTTAACTATCCCCTAAATGAGAACTAGAAGACTCCTCCATAAACCAATGTAGTCTCTGGGAGCAGGCATCCAGAAAAACATCCACCCTTCCTCCTAGATATCAGATACAAGTATATTTATCCTCCCAGACAGGGATACCCAGTTAATCTGCTCATCCATGCAGATAATAATGAAGCACTAAAAGAGATGGATAGTCACAATAAATAAGGGTCCAGATCCTCCTTGGGTGTAATCTGGGCTCATTCTTTTGAGATCAAGGTGGAGACAAAATTTTATGCTAGCTGAGAGTCTGGTCTGTAAGGACAAGCAGCAATAACACTTCCTGTGGGATTAAAGTCAGAGAATTGCACAAATTTGTTAGCAATATCTTTCCATTTGGACTTGAGAGGATTTATTATAATAAAATATGTCTTGGGCTGTGTAAAAAAGGGAAGCAGTAGTAGTGTGCATCTTTTAAACAACCATCTTCTATTATTGTCATAATATTGTCTGAATATTGTCTTTTATGAATGTGTCCACAAGCTTTTTGCTTGTTTGAAGCGGTTACTTTTTTCAAAAGGTTTTATATTGGCCCTGGAAATGTATTTTTTTTGTGTGTGTGTGTTTTTTTCCTATGAAGTGAGATCCCCATTAAATACAACATGAAAATTGTATTTTTGAGTTGGATAAAAGCCATTTTCAAAGGGAAGAGACATTTCCTTCTAATGACATGTCACAATCTGATTCATCACTTGCTTTTGTAGTTTCAGTAACAAAAGGCTTTTCTGAATAGTTTTTTCCTGTTTTTTTGTTTTTGTTTTTTTTTTTTTTTAATGAGGTTTTCCTCCTTTTTTCTATTCCCACTGGTTAGGTATGATTTCCTAAATTGTGCCTTTTTAGGTGCATAATTTTCAGAATACCACCTTAGTATGTTGAGTTCAGCTCTGCATTTTGTTTCAGATTTTGATTTCCTCTTATTATTGTTACTCCTATTATTATCTCTGAAAGTGTGTGGGATGCTCAGTACTCAGGAATGAAAAAGGCTAAATATCTTCAGCCTGAAGACCAGATTTTCCTGGCTTTTTCTTTAAACTGGTATTTTTTTTATCCCTCTTGGGATAATGTGAGATGCAGGAGTCTTCATTACAGAGGGCTCCGATCTCCAGATCATGTCTCACACTACTGTTGGTGAAGGCTTGGGAGGGTGAAGAGGAAAATGTGCTACTGTGCTCCTGAGTTGTCCTGTCCCAGCTTTTTTCTGCAATTTAAGCATGATTCATTGCATATACAAATGAGAACCAGTCATCTGGAGTTTTTATGCTTTCTCTGTTTGTCAAATTATATCAAAGACTGTTGGATTCTCAGCAAGGTGAATGCCTTAAGGCTGTAAGCTTTATTTACAGAGGAAAAATAATGTCTTAAAGCACTAAAAATACTCTGATCTTTGGGGTGTTTTTAAGGTAACTACAGACTAAGCAGGTGGACTTAATTTCAACTGTTTTAACAGACTTCTACAATGAACATCATGCTAATTATACTATAGTTATCCAGCATTAATGAAGTTATACAGACAATGAGATTTGCAACATTAACTTTTAATCTTGTTTTCTGTAATGATTTTTCTTCCCTAACAGAAACACATGCTTACCTAAGCAGCTTTTTTTGACCGTTGTTTTATAATTAAACTATGAGTTCCACTTGTTGTAACTCCAGCCTGAGCAGGCATTAATATATCCGGAAGGACTGGATGTATTCTTAAAGCTCTTTTAAATTTCTAACCTTGAATAATTTGTCTCTGATGCTTTTCTTAATTATAATCCATTCAGAATAAAAGAAGATGAATTTTTCCCCTTGAGCAAAACCAGGATAAATTCTAACGTATCTGCTATATATAAAGATTTCTTTTTCATTCTGCCAAAGTGAATACTGCATCCTAAACTACTTCATCGTTCATTAGTGTACAATTAGGCCCATATTCACTGGTATGTGCTGCCTTCTTTGGGCCATTCTGGTGATGCAAAGCAGCTGTAAACTCGATTTAACAGCCTGGTTAATCCAGGTTTACAGCTGTTTTGTGTGGCTGTTGAGGAGTGATGTGTCTGGGGTGTACTGGTAAATCTGGCCTGTCAAAAAAGAAAGAACTTGCATTATTATTTTATCACTTCTCAAACTGTCTCTGTCATAAAGCAGCCTTTGCAAGTTTTCATTTGATAAGACCTTGTTCTCCACTTTGTTGAATAGCTTTATCACATTTTCTAATTAAAACAGAGGAAAAACACATCATAAAACTGGAATTTAAACAAGCAATATACTAGAGAAATATATTTAGCAGAGAGCATGGATTAGGAATTATTCCTAATTACAGCAGAGAGATTATATATGACAGTGAGACTGTATTATAACACAGGGAAAGAAGGACACCGCCCTCCATACCCCCAGGTTTTCCCAATGCAGCAGCAATCTCCTTGCCTGAGAATCATAGACAGCCTGTACTTCACCCTGGCAGCCTCAGCCTCCAGGTGCTAGCTCATCTAGATGGTGCATACCCATGGAGGTCACTACATGGTCATGGCACACCACAAGGACTGCACCTTCCCAGATATGGCTTGTCGCACCTCTTCTGCCAGAAAGGGGTGTTTGCATGGCTCCTGGAAGGGATGATGACTTTTCACCCGAAGTCCCTTTTCTTGTCCTTTGCGAACCCTTAAGAAGGGCCACCTTAGGACCAGGTGAAAGAGGACTTCAGTAGCTGTCTCTCATCTGCCAGGAAATCCCAGTGTGCTGGTGTCATATATATCAGTGTGAGAAGGTTTCCCTCTTCCATGACAGCATCAGGCAGGACAGAGGTGATGGTAGGCTCAATCTACATAAACCCCTCCAACACATGACACAGTTTGGAAGACAATCACAATAAAATTTCTTCTGAAATCAACCAAGTTTTGTCCTCTAGTGTTTTTCCTTTAATTCTTCATCCTCCTGTGCTTGATCAGGGCTTTGCCATTCTGTGTTTCCTGCACTTCTTGCCATATGATTTACAGAACTTATTCTCCACCTCAGTTATTCTTCTGTTAGCAGTCAAATACTCTAAGCAAAATATAAGTATACCTTAATCCAAACCCGTTTCAGAACAAGCAATCAAGAATTTAAGAGCTTTTTCAGACTTAAATTACTTAAAATCAAAGGGAACTGGCAATATCAGCACATCTAGCTCAGCTTGACTTTGTTATCACTACGCCTGGGCTTCTTTAATGCCTGTTTATAATATGGTCCTTGTTTTCCATTCTCTTCCATTCCCATTTCTGGGTTCAGTCAAAACTCCGGGGATTCATCAGAGCAAATCATAATCAATGTAAAACCCTGGCGCATGAGGGAGATGCAGATCAAACATAA
This sequence comes from Pomatostomus ruficeps, assembly GCA_013400735.1. Classification (NCBI taxonomy): domain Eukaryota; kingdom Metazoa; phylum Chordata; class Aves; order Passeriformes; family Timaliidae; genus Pomatostomus; species Pomatostomus ruficeps. The sequence continues at coordinate 9,252 of VYZT01004122.1, read as the reverse complement.
AGCTTGGCTCATTGGGGAGTATAAGGAAGAGTATTTTCTGGCTGCAAGTGCTATCAGGCACAACAGTGGTCTAACTGGATGCAGAAATTAATGTAAACATGAAGTATTTAATTTCTATCATCATGATGGGAAAATTCCGTAAAAATTGATCTTTCCCTGGGGGTATATTGATTTGCAGAGCCTCTATTTTCCCAATAGAAAATATTTCCCTAACAATTGCTTCTGTCAGCCATTTTCATGCCTTTTGCAAAGAACAAACAGCTCTAAAACACAAAAGTCTTTTATTTTCAATTAAGGTAAAATAGTGAACTAAACCGTAAAAATACTCAGTGTTTTCTCTCTCCTATTATCCCTTTGTGTCCAAGCTTACATAGCAGTGGTGTGAACTGGGCTAAAATCTGTGGAATTCCATGCTTTACCCATGCATGCCAGTTCTAGTGGAAATAACACTTCAGTGGGTTATCTTAAGTGATGGAGTGTTGCAAATTCAGAAATTAGACTGAAACCAGGCTCTCCTCCTGTTTCTTGGTGTGCAAAGAGATGGAGAGGAAGACAACCACTGCCTGTAAAATGATCTGTCTCCACACACCAGTGGGCAAACGCAGTGAGGACAGCGGGCACTTAGCAAACAGGAGGTTTGTTCGCAGCAGATCAGACCAGAGCTGATGTGTGGTGAGAGATGGGCTCTGTCCACCCAAGTACCATCCACTCACTGCCAGTGGCACTGTGGGCTTGCATTCCTGGCTGTTTCTGATCCCATTGCAGCCAGAGACCATGAATGGCTAAGGGAAGCGGAGGGGAAATGGGACTAAAAAACCCTTTTGAGTGTTTACAGTGTTAAAACCTAAAATAAATACTTCTGTGCCTTTTCCAGAGCTGATGGCCTGAAAGGCCAAGTAAAGCATCCTGTAGGGAAGTCTGAAAAGTGCATCCCCTCGGGAACTGATGGTACCATGGCTGCCAGGGAGGTCATTTGGCAGCACCTCATGCTTTTATTCTTCAGCTGCCTTTGAGATTCACCAGCTGCAGTATTATTACCATGTAGTTCTTCTACAGGCCAATAAAAATCATAACCACTTTCATTTTCAGAAATTACATTGCCATCAGTGTTGCTTCCAGTGCCTTTTAACCTTGCTGACCCATTTTCTTTTGGTAGGAAAGGGACTATTATCCCTCCCTGTACCACTACCAAATGTGTAACTACTTCTACTATTTTCTCTATCCTGCATTTTTCTCCATTTTCCTTTTTATTTGATTAGATGTCACCAAAACTCTCAGATCTAGGCATAAAATAAATGAAAAAAGAAAATCTTCTCTGGACTGATATATAAGTTGCATTGACAGCCATGTATTTGGGTATAAAAAAAGGTGTTCTCTAATTTCAGTTTGAAATAAAAGATCCTCACATTTTCCCTCACACTGAGGAAGCATTTCTCTAGTAGCTCTTAAGGTTGGCTAGTTCCTATCCAGCACTGTAATGCAAAGGGTGCATTTGTGGTTGAAAATTTTGTAAAAGAAAAACATCCAAACAATGCTTTTACACTATGTCACAAACATTTGCTTCTTATATCTAACTGTCCTCTCACAGACAAATCAGTCATTCAATGAAAAGCAGAGAGGAATTCTCTCTGTGGCCACTCCAAGCTGAGACACATACATTCAGAAAATCCTACTTTCTTCCCCTTTTTGCCTGAATTCTCTGCAAAATACTATGAACAAAAGAAAAGCATCTAGATACCCAACTGGAGAGCCTAGGTCCTTTTTCATCTTTATTTTTAAAATGTGTTTCTTCAGATCCGATTTGAAATGCTGGTGGAGAAGGCTGTGACTGTATCTGTCACACTACCAAATAAACAGTCTCCCCAGACAGATTGAAAGAATGGTGTTATATTCCCAATAGTACTTTAGCAGGGGGGCAGGTATGATGCTTGGTCTCAAAAGAAGCCCAGTGCTTAGCCACACCTTTCCCTCTGGAATGGAAAATGTGGTCAACCCTGGAAGCATTATACTGTGTCAGTCATTAAATATGTGCACAAGTTCCTGTAATACTGTCAAACACGGTGGAGTGCAGTTGCACCCTTGCAGGCATCATACTGTCTGTCTATCCTGATTAGGACAATTTGAGGGGCAGTGCAGCTGTATGTGCTTGGCATGACAGTTCAGACACTTGAAACATCCTCCCTGGGCTTTCCCATATGCACAAATGAGTGGTTATTTTCTAGACTTTATGAAGACATTTTCTTCCAGGAAGAATTTTTCATAGATGTGTCTCATCTGACTCCTTCCTTCCTTTCCCTAACTCCAGCTACTGTTTCGTACATCATACATCTTACATCTTACCCACTCTGTATTTTGCTTCAAAGCTTATTGAGCAAGTTGAGACTCAGCCCCATGTCTGGAGAGTGGGACAGCCTTGCCCCAGTGATGCTGGCAGGCAGACTGGTTTGTTCTTACAGAAGCAGTGTAAACCATTTGCTTTCTCCAGGCAATCATTCAAGAGAAGTGATGACAGGCCCAGGAAAAATGTTTCTGTGTCAGGAAGGTAAACATTACAGGCTTTCCAGGCAGCTCCCTCTGCCTTACACCTTGGCACATGCCAAGGCTGTGTCACAGCCTGTTAAAACATGACACATCTTTAGAGGGTTTTGCCCTTCTTTTTGCTGGACATTGCAGCCATTTCATAGGCTGGTGTGTACCCGTTGTGTTTCCAAAAGCCAGAAATAATTAAGGGCTTGTCTCTGTCATGTAGCAGGAGATGCAGAGAGAACTGTGTTGTCTTTTTGTAGCTCTGGTAGCAGTTTTGTTGCTTCCCAAGGGAATAGGAAGAGAATGCCCCGCAGAGGGAAGGATGGTCTATTGATTTGTTTAAGGGCTGACAATCAAAGTTGTTTGGTGTTATTAAAAAAGACTATGTTAATCTAAAAGAAGGAAGTTTCCACAGCATTGTTTTGTCTCTGATGTGCTTTATCTTGCTCTTTAAGCCTTAGTGAGGGATAAGATTTCCCAAAGTCATGATGACCAACAACGAGACATTCAAAAAAGATCAGCTTTCTTTCTTACCAAATTACAAAAGTTAATTGTGCAGAGTACTAGAGACTCCAAAAACTCTGGATGTCACAATAGGAAGTACCAAGGACCGTACACGGTGGGAAGATTGGATTCACTGAAAATCACAGTGCAGGCACCAAATGTGTAGTTGGTGGCATTGGGATCATGATTCCTTCCAGTACAGCCTGCCAGGTTCTGGAGAAGGGTGAAAGGCACTAATTAATTTCTCATCCGTTTGTTTTGCTGCATTCCAGAATTTTCCATAACCATAGAGAACATTACAATTTTTCCAAGCTCATTTGTAGAGGGTATAACTGGAAATAAAGGGTATCTGAAAGTCAGTAAGGAATTTTTAATTCCTAAAAGAATTAAATTTACACCTTCAAATTTATCTAGGGGTGTTTTTTTACAACTAATTATTCTTCATATTATTAAGAAAAATGGTATTAGACATTTTTGGCATTTGCACCCTTTTAATGTCTCATTTTGCATCGTTCTCCCCCACAACAATATCCTAGCCAATCTCTATATGTTAATGACTACTAACCCCGTAGCCACATTTGTCATTCTATTCTAATTTCCTTTGTAATTATGCTTATGATATTAAGAAACAGAAATATGCTTGCAGATTTCAGTGAGGAATCGTAATAAACAGATTCTGCATTTACCTCCCAGATAACATCTACAGCTTGATGCAAAGTCCTTGTCTGTTTGCCATCACCAGTCATACACTTACACCTTGCTTGGAGCCTGGCCCAAGGCCTGCTGATGCTGGTACAAGTCTTTCTAATGATCCTGTTGATGACCTGTGGTGTGATTCAGGAATTAGCAGCAGGACATGCCACAGCCCCATGGCTATTAAAAGTTACCTCACGCAGCTTTGTGTGCCCAGAGCTTTGCCTTGTGTAGGGCTGCCATTTCCAGAAGAAGACACTTCTTTCTCAATGGAGATTGGCAGATGCTCTGAAGCCCTGAGCAAATTAAATATTTCTTGCCTGGCTCCTTGCTCACACACTCTGCTAAAGCTCTCCTGGCATTGGTACCACCCAGAGATGTTCCTTCTCTTGAGATGCTGATTTTAATTCATTACCCTCCTCCAGATAACCCGATTAATTAATTTGCATTTTTGTTTGGGTAAATCTAATGATGGGTTTTTAAATTTTATTTTTTATTATTTTCATTTTATGCTGTTTTCAGTATTGCTTGGGGAAAACTTTTCTTTTCCCTCACAGGAGTCCAGGTGCTGCGGTGCGTTCCGGGGGGGCACCGAGAGTCCGTCCGTGGTTTCAGGGGCCGTCCGGGCTGGTCCAAAGCATGGGAGGGCTGGCGAAGTTCCTGTAGGGGTTTACCTAGTCCACTGATGTTCCAGGCGCGCTGAAGAAGGAGAGACAAGCGGAGGGGCTTTCCCAGATCGTTTATTCAGCACTGGGGTTATGCTGGGGGAAGCACTGGCGCAGCGTGTTACAGATACATAAATACAGACACAAGGGGCCGGGGGGAGGGTACAACATCCAATAGGGGAGGGGTGCTAGGTTTGAATTTGACAGGCTTTGTATAGGATTACACAATACAGAGCTCTGCAGGAGAAGGAAAACAGATACCGAGGTGGGGGGAGGGGACATAGCAGAGCCTGGCCATGAGATAGACTGAAACTGGCCAGAGCACACTGCAACATCCAGGCAAGAACAGCTTTTGTAATTCCTATTAATGAATTTTACCAACATGCATCCTGTAAGGGAGTAATGAAAGAAAAACATATGACAGATACTCCTAACTCTCATCTAGACAGAGTAAAGAGATGACTATGCCATTGCCAATATTTAAGACTGAAAAATACCTTAAATGATCTGGAAAACTGCCAAGCTAAACTTAGTGAGCTAGACACCACTTTTGCAGACACCACTTTTGCAGAAGAGGGTTATATTATCTATTATCTTAAAGAAGGGAGATAAAATTCATGTAAAAGGGAAAGAACAAAATTATTACCAGAGATAATTAAATGAAATACTAAAATCTTCTTTGTCATGGTTCAATTTTTGGAATAATTTATACTATTAAAATGTACAGCATTTGGTAGAGTGCATAAAAAAGTCGGTCTTCAGTGTTGTAGGTTTTTCGTCTACAGGCCACATAGCTTTCCACAAGCATGGTGGAACACTTCAGTCTTGTGCAGGAACAGTAAATACAATGGTGGTCTATACAGTTCTTACCTGAACAATGGTAATGTAGTCTGAAATAAACAGTAATGTTAGGAGAGGGTCCAGGGACAGCAGGTGGAGATTTCTACCTATAAGAGTGCAGAGGGTATCATTACACATGATTTGCTTGTTGTCTTTTAGTAATTTATAAATTGTTAGTACATAAATTTACAGATATGGGAAAGGCGGTATTAGTCCTTATGCTAGCTGTCTGTGGGACAGAATTGCTGTGTGACCTGGTAATGTCATTTTATTTCATGCAAAACATTTGAGGAGCAAGGTCTTCCATTATCTTTCTGTTTCATGTGTATTGTTTATCTTCCTCCAAGTGCAGACAGAGGACAGCTAAAAGGACAGAAGTGGGAAACATTATCTTTGATTTTGAGATTGTAGATGGAGTAATAATATGGGGAGCCATATTTTGGCCACAATTGTTAAAGCCTTACATAAAGCCCTCAATGTCAGGGAGAATCATTTCATTGATGCAGCTGAAGCCTGAATCAGAGGGAGTGAGTGCGTGGCTCACACCATTTTTACGTAAGTGTCTAATTTTGTTCCCAGGTTCTGTATGTTAAAGGAAGTGACTGACCCATCCTTCAACCATGGAAGTCTGCAGCTGAACCAAGTGCACAGCTACACAGAGTAAATGTTGCGTTATTGCCAGGGCAAGTGACTCTGTGTTCATACTTGGTGTAAAAAAAAGTGGAGCAGGGAAGGTAATGAGAACAGAGACCTACAGAAAGGCTATCCAAGGATTTAAACAGTTTCTGACATGGGAAGAATACGAACTATCAAAGCTTACTTGTTTAATGAGCCCACACAATAATTATTTTGTAAATTTTGAGGCAGAATTTCAAATGATAGTCCCCAATCTAACACCTGCAGTTACAATCACTTGTATATGCAGGTACCTGATTGCATCTGTAAATCAAATAGTTAGATGTTCAAATAACTTCAGCTGTGTCTGAAAAATTGCAGATACAAAAACACAGTCCTTGCTGAGGGCATGCTGGATGTTTGGCCCTGCATTTCTCTCCAATGCCTCTAGTGAAGAAAAAATTGCTCAATACTATAAAAGCTTAAAAACTCTTTCTTCCAGGACAAAGTAGCATGAACTGAAAAAAAAAGGTTCAGCATGACAAAAAAGAAGACATTTTTTACTATTTTTTGGCAAATCTTCGTCCTATCTAGTAGTTGTGAGTTTCAGAGTGAAAGGAAATAGAGTATGCAGAAACCCTAAGTAGAAGATATTATAAGCTTTAGAAATTTGTATTAATTTTTATAGTGATGCTTTTTTTACATGACTTCAGCGGGTTTTTCAACCTAGTAAAACTTAAATTTTCACCATCAAAGTTCAGACTTTGTTGAGCAAGTACTATTAACTCATATATTGTGTTCTGGAGAATGTACTGAAATTTAAGTTTAGATTGTTTTGGCTTAGAAGGGACCTTAAAGTTCAGATAATTCCAAAACTGAAAAGAATTAAAATTATTAAAATACTTTTTCATATCTTACCTAACTTTATTTATTCTTTTTTTCCCCCAGAAAGTGAAATGCTATTTTTTTGTTTCTTTATTTTAAAGTAAAGGCACTGGGATTGGGTTTCCTTCCCAATGCAGCCATTTCCCTTATATTTCATCTTGTGCTTAAATAGATTTCAAAAAATAAGATGATCATCAATAAGAAAAAGCTATGACTATCGAAGTTGCAAACAAGTTTTGAGGTAAAATATTTGATGGGAAAGTTTTCACTTTGAAATGCAATTATCCGCAACTAAATCCATGAGTGTTTTCATGGTAAATTGATAACTTCAGTTACACATGATTAATTTGCACAATTCACAAGAAACTCATCAGAAATAAAATATGTTACAACAGTGTGACCTTTGTATAGGGGATTCAGAGTCAAGGTGGTAAGATACAAATTTTAAGCAAATATTATAATTTCACCAATCATTTCTGACTGATATATAAGGATAGTCTCTGACTAGTATGTAAGGATATTTCTTATGGAGTGCTAGGATAAAGGAGTTTATATAATTGATATTCCTTCAATTAAGGAAACTACTGCAGAGTTACTGACATGTTCATGCCTTCTTTAAACATCACAACAAATAATTTTTATCCATGTATTGGAAAGCTCTTGCTGTCAACATACTCCAGGCTCTCTGACAGAGATCTGTAATTATAGGAACCTTTCAGGTTTTTAATGGTGATATATTCTTTGTTTATTTTTCATACCTTTGGTCTACGACAGCTGCTATCAAACTCTCATCTGGAGATCATTAGGAAACATATGGCAAAATGTGATTAATTTTGTCAGGAGCAATTGTGGCTAGTGACATTATGGCTAAGAGGATGAAAAATAAGCATTATCACCAACTCCTCCAACATGCTGGAAAGCAACAGCAATAATTTCACAGTGCTATGGGGTTCTGTGTTCCTGCACTGTATGATGTCTCATCCCCCATCTGCTCTTTCCAAGATCATTGTACACCTGTAAAATGTATATATGGGAGTGTATTGCCAATCCATGTGCTGTGGGCCTGCATAATTCTATAACATTATTGCAAGTTTGAATTAGGAATGAAAATATTGTTTGTTAATTGCATATTCTTAGCTGTAGCATGGTCCTTTTTTCTCCAGGTGTATTTTAGCATAGGGCAAAATAAAAGGAACCATTTCTTTAAAGTATGTGCCTTGTACTTAAATACTTGTGAAAACAACAATTTAGCAAAGAGTAACAGATGCAATGGCAAGTTATCTTAGCCAAGGCAGTTTGGAAGAGGGAGAAACACAAGGGGATTTCACAGATATTCTCTTTAGTCATTCTGGTAGAAGTTCACCTTGAAAGTGTGAGCTAAGCGCATGCAGTGTAATACTATATTAATGAACCTAGAGACAACTCGAAACAGTAACTCTGCAAGCCATAAGCAGCTCCATCCATTCACTGGGCTATTAAGCTTGAGACATAAAGATGAACATCTGAATGTCATGATTATATCACCAGTGATTATTTTACCAGGAAAATCCAGCTACCTTAGATATCCAATAAGTTTCTATGTTTTCTATGTACTAAAATGGCAATAGTAATCCCTCCATCCTGATAACTTCTACAGTTCTGTGAATTATTTGGCGTTGCCAACATACAGATGAATTAAACAACTATGAACTAGTGATATGAGAGAAAGAACCACTGGATCCACTTAGCTGATATGTATTCTGCAGATCCTAAAATTTCACCCTGTTACTTTTTTGTTCATTGCAGCCAATCTGTGCAGGACTATAGTATGTTGCTCATTAAAGGGAAAAAAATGCAACAATGTCAACAAAAAAGGGTTCTGACTGGCCAGACAGGTAGTACTGGAGTGAAATCTCATCTAGCCACCCATTTTCTGCAGTGTTGTCTGCCAGGGACAGAGCAATGCCTGAAATATTGCAGAGCTTAACTGGTCATGTTAAGAGAGGCTGAGATCACAGGCAATAAGGCCATTGGGAAAAGCAAACTCTTTGGTAAACTTCTTGTAACCCTCCCACATATAGATGCAATGTTGTTGAATAGCTGTTGCTGTGTGTTTTTCTTTCAAAGGTGACTTGGCAGTGGCATGCATGAAACAACGGTATTTTCAAAGAAGTCCGGTATCTGTGGGACAAGGTATTGATTCTTGATGATAACAACTTTAGAGCCACCCACAGCTAGTTCTGATTCTCTGGATCTACCAGACAATTCTTAACCCACTTAAAGATGCCTTATTGTTACTGCACCTAATAACACGTATTATGAACTCTCTAATGTTGAGCACCTCATTATAATGTTCCTCATATACTTAGCCATCCATAGGTCTACAAGGACACCAACTTGCTTTAAGCACCTGTATTCACAGCTGCAGGTGTCTTTGCTGTGTGTTTGCAACAGAAGATGAAGCCAGAGTGATATCACACAGTGTTGTGATATCTTTTGTCTCATAAACTTCATGTAAATGTTATGATAATTATATATATATATA